>LD688931.1:5726549-5737593 GCA_003118335.3 Papilio memnon | reverse complement strand
GACTGATTTATTTTTAAAGTTTCAGGCGGTAGGTTGATATAACCTACCTACAATAACAATCATACATTACAAATACCAACAGGGGTATGGATGTAAAAGAGGTCAAAAAGTCAAGAGCATTGGTTTTATTTATTGATATTTAGTTACTTAGGTTTATCTAACACTTTAGTTAATACACTGTAGATATCAGACAAGCACGGAAATAGACAGCTATCTATTGGTTTGCAAAAAGAAAATTTGATCGTAAATAGGCTAAACTTCATTGCCCGCAGCTCGCAGGAAACAAACACATTAAAAGCATTAAGAATACGAAAGTAAAACGAGAAAGCCAGTGATGATAACAAATAATGTATCAAATTACATGCCAAATAAGAATCCGAGATAACGGAACATTTTATTGCGAAAATCAATTTCTTTTTTTCGTGACTGTCAATATCTGCTTTGTGAAGGCGTTTCTATACTTTCTCTAAAGTTCAGATTCATGAAAACTATTGGATTAACTAGAATATTATCACGGAAAGAACAAATCACGCTGAAGGCTTGAAGGTGGGATTTGGTTGATATTGAATTTCTGTGTTTACTACTGCAAAACTTTTAAAATAAAAAACGTTTCTCTCTCTTTTGTTTGCATGGTGAGGAAGGAATAATTATTGTTCTACTTTACGTTTTGTAAGAGGTTTGTCAGAACAATGTGTTTACCGTGATGCATTACGTGTTATGTTTATTACGTGCATGTAACACTGCTTTCTGCGCTGGCGCAGGGAGGGGTCATCAGCATGCTAGTGGCGTCTGCAAGGACAAACTCGCGCAGTGCCATGCATGTACAATGACACCCTCCAGGTATGGCATAACGCGCCTCCCATCTGCATGCCAATGTGCCAGCACATCATAACAAACGACTAATTACTTGTTTATTGTTTACGTTTGTATATCGTGACAGTGGAATATGTAAAGATGTTCGTTAGTTTACAAGATAAGTGGTCGATGTATCGTGTTGAAATTTCGGGAATAGAATGCTTTTGGATATTAACTAACCTCTCATATTAGGTTTGAAGATTTCACGTAGGAGATTTGCAAACATATAGAGTACAAGTTAGAAGGTAAGCGTCTTCTGTATCAAGGTTTGCATGGATGATTTAGGCTAAATCCACGTAGAAATATACAGTTGAATGGGGGTGAGGGGCGACGGGCCGAGGCGGATCGCTTAGCGCGTGACCCCCGTCGTCGCCGCCGTGGGAAAGTTGCGTTTATCAAACGACAGCAGTCAAGACAATTTGTTACATTAATATTCGATACGGTTTCACTAAAGTATAAGATATTTAATACCAAGACCAAGGCTAGAGACTAGATCTATATGGAAATGGACATGTATTATTTTCTTGTGTTAGCACAGAAAAGGTTTTTTAATTCCCTACAGTTTAAAATATTTTAATAACATAAAATAAAATATTTTAAATTAAATCTTCGAAAATATTTTATTTTAATGGAAAATATTCCGTGGGAATATGACTACAATAATAGTAAACATAACAAGTAGTCTAACTAAAACATAAAAAAATAAAAATATTCGTGGCGATTGTTATCGCCGTGTAGCGAGGAGCGAGGAGGTCGTATCGGCATTCGCCACACAATGGTATCGCCACTCACCATGAGAAACACTAGTCCTTGCCCTTACACAATCTTTAATTATATTTTGTTAGAACTCATTAACACGAAACCGTATTTATTATATTTGAAAAATCATGGATTACAATATTTTTCTAAAGCATTAATAGTAAGTGAGAAAACCGTAATTAAATTACGAAGAAAATAAAGTGCATAGTAAGTACCTGTGTAGAGTTTTTATGTCTCGTTATAAAACTTTTCTCACAGTGAGGAAGGAAGCGTTTATATTTCCCCGGCGGTGCGGGGCCACTCGCCGTCTACAAACGGACACGTACATGTTTTTCGGCATATTATACAGTCCGAGTAACCTTCAATGTAAGTGCACCGGATCTGAGCGCCTGCGCCTGCGCCTGCGCCTGCGCCTGCGCCGGCAGCGCGGCTTGCATAACCATAACCAATACATGACTGCTTGTGGTAATTAGTAGATATAGACAACTCGTTATATGTGTTCATGCATAGTTAATGAACATAATTCAGAACACTTTAAGTTCCGTTGATAAAGCGAAACGATGATTGTCATCTTGAATACCCTAATTATGCACATTAATTCTTAATGCAAATAGATTAAGTTGACGGCAATATCCGACGCATTAACTACTGAGTGTAAGCAGTTTGCTCAACATCATTGCAATTTGTGGATCTCACTAATAATATAAATACGATATAATAATGATAAACTTTTATTTCTACAAATATATAAGTTCAAATTTCATTTGTTATTTTACAAAAAAAATTCCGACTTGTTCGAAGTCATTAAAGTATTATAAATTGCAATTTGAAATATGAATTATCGCGTTGATAATGTCACGTCGATAAGATATCCTACAATTGTCACGCGTGCGCTCGAACCGACGCACCGCCGCACCGCCGCACCGCCGCACCGCCGCACCGCCGCACCGCCGCACCGCCGCACCGCCGCACCGACGCACCGACGCACCGCCGCACCGCCTGGCGGTGGCCGCGGGAACCATGCCGCTAACTTTAATAAGGAAAACCAATTTATAGCTATATACTTATACTTATACTATACTGATACTAATATTATAAAGAGGAAAACTTTGTATTTTTGTATATATTTGATTCACGCAAAAACTACTGGGCCGATTTTAAAAATTCTTTCACCATTAGAAAGGTAATTTATCTGTAAGTAACATAGGCTATATTTTGTTATTACTAATGTTTAGTAACTATTAATAATACGCATATTTCTGTACCCTGTCGTTAAAAAATCACTAAATTTTAACTTTTCTCGGCTTACGCTGCCTAAACCGTTAGAGGTATATAAAAATGATGTATGAAAGAATTGTAGATCTCAAAAAGTTCTACAGAAAAGTCCGCGATAGCATATATCTATCTATAACGGTTTTCTTACACTAACCACTTTTTTTTTACAAAATGAATTAAAAAACGCATGATATTTTCGTCGTTGTTTTATTGGTTTCAATATGAATCCTTATCCAAATAAATGCGTCTGTTGTCAGGAGAATTTAATGTAGAATAAAATTGTCTTTAACAGTATTTAAATTGGACAAATAGTTTAGAAGATATCGCGAACACAAACAATAAGGGTAGCCGAAAAATCAGCTCACAAACTACCGGGCTTAGAAATTTGAGATCTGGCATCAGTAGATTTCTGTAATTTCGTAGATTACTACTAGGTAATAGGTTGAAAAAAGGGGCGAACATAAGTTTTGAATTTTTAAACTCCACGCGGACGAAGTTGCGGGCAACAGCTAGTAATATATAATAGGAAATGAAGGCATATCTCATTTTATGCCGAAAGTTATTGAGCAGAAATTCTACAGTTAACTTTGCACGTCACATTATCGTCTTGTAAATGTTTGAAGGAACGGTTAATATATTTAATGACGTCTAAATCAGAAGTTCAAGTTGACCCTTGTCATCTGATTACAACATAATTCAAAGAAAAAGCTTATTTATAATGTAATTGTTTAAGCAAAAAGGTCTTGTGTCCGTTAGCGAGGCTCGGTACAGTTAACGTGTAAATACACTAGAATTTAAAATTACTGTTGCTGTTACGTGTTGGAGGGGAGGACAAGGTCCGCATAGTGCATGGAACTGCGCTCTTGAGCCCACACAAACTCAGTTTTAACTCCATAAAATTTTCCCTGATTTCACAACTTAGTAATGAAGATAAGGAGTTTAATTCCCGGTCCAGCAAGTTTTATGTTACAATCAGTGTTCGCTGCACGTGGAAATTACATAAACATAATTAAATTGAATTTCCAGTAATTGGGAAAGAAATCTGCAAACCGTTTCCGCCAAATTTGTCCGGAAACAATTTGTTCAAGTCCTGTTTGATTTCTAAACGTTATGAATGACTGTAATTACATGGTTTGGTTGACGGTCGGGAAACCTACTAAATTAACGAATAAGCTGTTTTCGTTAACATGATAGTTTTTATCGGCGAAAGGTTTTACAACAAACAATTAGACACATTTGCTTTTGTGTAATTGCTTGGATTAATCGATAATAAATATGGATGATTTTTAATCGAAAAATAAAATTTAAATTATGAACTGGTAAAAGGAATTCACCGAAACAATTTCGCCTTTGTATCTCTGTTTATTTTTGTACATTAGAAGTAGAAAAAAAGGTCAACAAAATATCCGGATACGAAAACAATTTCAAGTTCAATTGAAGCGAGTATTGTAGACAGATGGAGGTCACTCGCGAGGTCTGAGTGTGAGGTAACGCTGCAGTGGAGATTGTGCAGGAAAAGTGCAACGCATTCTGTTGCTATTTGCAAATACAATCTTAAGTTTCTGCAACACTGCATTACCGAAATCTATCAGGCGCTCAAGGTTCTCGGACCAATTCCATAAATTCCTATCCGGGTGAGATAAATTTCAAATTTTGTTTCTGAAAGTAAATTTTATTAGTTGTTCAACTAAATTTACTAGTCGCGATGTCACGTCTCTAGTTGATATTACCCGCACGTGCCGTTAGTGGACAATGCACGTTACAGCGGTCACGAGCTAATCTACACGACCACGACATGTCGTCTGGACTTGTGAGGGATTACTGACAAGTCAGTTGCGAGAAAACATCTCCAGCGTTTATATTAAGTTTATGATTAACTGCCTCGTACAACCGAGGTCGTGTTGAGGTCAATGACCTTATAAGGCAACATTGTTGGTTGAAATAAACTATAAGTTGTATATGTTTTTCTACTTACTTAAAGATTAATTCGTCAGTTTGTTATTTGTAGGAAGGCATGTTGCGTGTGTCATCTTCTTACACCCGCAATGACCAAGGGAGTCCCTCCGGAGCAAGAATGTAATTACCGTGTTTTAATTTTTTTTTAACCTGTGCTTTACAAAGCCTATTAACGTCAGTAAATACGGTTTTTGAACATTAAAAAAAGCTTGAATCCCTGTTGCAACACTCGCTGTATCGCGGCCACGTGGCCGAGATAGACAAAGCAAACAAACCTACTTTTACTTCCTTCATCTATATCCTTTTCTTTTACAACCACACACCACACAACACACACACATGTAGGTTTTTATCATTTTGTCAAGAATTTTTACCTGGTATTTAAAATTTTGATTTACAATTTACAAAATGTTTATTGCAATTTATTACTCGAAGTATTTTTAACCGTTGCAGGTTTGTTCTATTTAATATTTAAAAAACCGCTAGTTATGATGTTGCTCGTAGAAAAGATGAACCGTATATTCAAGTCTTTTGAATTGACGACTAAATTGGATTAAAACACGCGAGGCACGGGCACGCGACCTACTGGCCCGCGTGACTGGGCCAGTACCGTTTTTGGCTTCCACAGCGGTCTGAGCTGTCAGCAGGATTGCATCAGTAAGTAAGCAGTAAGCATTTGCGCTGTTACTAAATAACTGCATATCGATACTGATTCATTTACGTGATTCGAGATGTTATATTTGATAAGATGCAATAGTTCAATAAACTTGATTCACTGCGATCTAGTAATAACTTATTCTTTTCTCGCTCTTAAGAATTACGGATCACATATGAGTAGAAGAATTTTTCGAAGAATCAAGGGATTAAGATGCATCTCTACATTTAAAGGCTTTTAATATTAACGAGGAAACATTATCTTACTAATATTACAAATGCGAAAGATTAGATGGATGGATATTTCTTAGAGTTTGTAGTCTAAACGGCTGAACGGATCTCGATGAAATTTGGCATAGACGTAGAGGATAGTGTGGAAGAACACAGAGGCTAATCTCTTTCTTTTTAATACCACGCGGACGAAGCCGCGGGCGAATGCTAGGGATATAATAAAGTAATCAAGCCACCTCGCCGTAGTGACTGCTTGAGACATTAGCACGACATTAGCAGCGTGCGAATGCGCGTGTGATGAACGGCGTCGCTTCACGCAGACACACGCTAAGACATTATTAACATGACAGAAAATAATTTTACTCGATCTTGTTATATCAAAACTGCTTTAAACTAAACCTCAAACTCCAAAAATGTTTGATGGAGTGATCGATTTTTATGATTAAGAGTTGATAAGAAACTTGTTGTCCAAATGTAACACCAATTTCTCATTAGTGTTGGGTTCAGTCCTGATTTTTCCGGAAACCTTTGAAGCAAAATTTTGAATACTCATGACACATCTAGGTACTGCTTCTTTTCCAAGAAAATTATAAACTTAAAGCTAACGTCACGAAAACTTTGGTCGGGGATTTTCTACTTCCTTATAAATATATTTTTGCTTTATCTCTTTTCCTTATGTAGTATAGTATAGAATATCAATATATATTTTATACGTAACTCAAAAGCAAAAGGTTAGCGTGGTATGGACATGTTATGCGACGAGACGATGGGGACATAAACCAGAAAGTGTTAAGAATGAATGTGGATGGCTACAAAGAAGAGGAAGACCGAAGAAAGTATGGAGGGATTGTGTGAAAGAGGATATGCTTAAGAAGGGAGTGGATTCAGATATGACGGCTGATAGAAATGTATGGAAGAGCAGCACATGCTGTGCCGACCCTCCGTAAGGGATAAGGGCAAGTTGAGGATGATTTTATACGTATCTCCTTTGAGTAAGTATAGTGAGTATTTTATTTATAAACTGTCAGCGCGAGTGCGCAGTTCGCGTATATATTCATCCGTCAAAAGTAGACCAAAAACAACCGATTTTTAAAAAATTTATATTATATTTGTTGATTATATTTTTAATAGTCTCTGTCATTACAGTGTTCTGATAAGGCAAATCATCGACAAATAACGCAAACGAATTTGTAATCAGCATCTAGAACGTTCTATGAAGTAATGAAGTCATCGTTTCTTTAAGTCGTTTTCAGCCAGCTTTAGAGTTTGTTATATGCTCAAATTAATTATATTACTTTTAGTTTTACGTACATCTGAGTGAGTAAATGCAATTCGATATTAATTATCAATCACAATGAAAATTTCTTTTCTCGTTCTACGGATTGTTATACTGCGGCATTTCAATGGTATGACATTAACCTAATGCCATGGAAACATCAATACATCTCAATAAGATCTTTCACATTCATACATTCTTGTTAATGTATGCTTTAATAATAAATATATCATCACATTATTCAGGTAAGTTGTGAGGAAGCCGCTCACATTCATATCAAAAAGATAACTAATTGTTCCTATCATTTAGCTCCATCGTAGTTATCAAACCAACCTACGCGTACTTTTGTTTTAGCCAGGGTCAGATTTAGGACCGGTTACACCATTGCCTTGAGAGCTCCTTTAAAATTAAACATAAACACAGTTTAAATTCTATTACTATAACATGAAAGTAATTACATGAAAATTATAATTATCAACTTCGCATTAAGCATGATATTCAGTTGTTCACTTAATATTAAGTCGTTGTTAAGAATAAGAAAAGATTATTCATTCACGTATTGTCTCATGTTATAACAAAACTAAATAGATTATGATGAAAAAGTTTCACCAAATGTAATCTAATTTTTGTTGTATGTTCGTAGTGCGTCCCTGTCCCCAGTATCATGCGATAGTTAGGCGGCCACGTATCGACCGATAGGACGATATTGATTTGGGAAGCACCTCGCCTCAAGGCCGCGCCGGCCCTGCCCTATTTCCAATAATTTACGTACAAAACCATACAACTAAATTATTAACATGTGTTAAGAAAGCGCAATAAGAACGCGTTACTTAGGAAGGAAGTAATTATAGTTAATCTCACATAAGAGAGAAATAAAGTTAAAAACCGTGTATTTTCCTAAGAGCACTTAGTTAATCTCTTGTATATATATGTAGGTTGCTGATAAGCCTATAGCAACGTATTTTCAAAATTTTGTCATTTCTATTATTAGTTAAGTTTAAGCGATTGATTCAATAACATAATTGTTAATATTGGAATAAGTACGAAAATACTTATAGATAATCTGATTAAAGATTACGATAAAGTTAATGACAAAGATCCGCTTTTGAGTTAATCGCCGGCGAGATTAAAGTCTTGTAACTGCGTTATTCAAATATAATAAATGACAATTTATTTATTTAAGCGGGAGCACACCTTTGACTAAACTATCGCATAACTGTTGTGAGATTGTTGATTGTTTTGCAGATAATTCAACTGTTTAGTTGCACAATGAAAAATCGAATAGTGTGCGCACCTCCATATACATAATAAGCTTATAGAAATCAAAGCGAGCATTTAAACAGTTGTGCGATAGTTTAGTTTCAGGTGTGGGCACGCTCTTAGTTGTATTTGTCTTTGCTAAGTAACGACAAAATGAATTGTAACACAAGAAGTAGGATTGAATAGCGAAATCATCAACATTTATAATTAGTCAGGTTGCTCTAAGGTGCTGTGAAATTATTCTGCGGTCGTAGGTCGTACACGGTGCGTGAACAGCTGCAAACAATGGCAAGTCGACAAATTGCGACATTGTCTCTTTGTTTTTAATAACATCGATATTTACCTTGAAGCTATACTTCCCTAATTATGTTATCTCAATAGTAGACTGTTTAAAATATTTTGTCACGTTAATAAATAACGCTGAACTATCAAATAATTACTTAAGCCGCGATAACTATTATAGCATACTAACAACAAACAACTAGTGTCTAAGAAATTCATTAAGGAAAATCATTTTTACAACAATTTTTAAATGATCACTATCAGAGATATATTCAATTGTTTAAAACAATGCAGTCGGAGCAGTAGTATACAAGGAGTAAGGCCGACGCTATGAGTAAACAGACCATGGGCATGCAGTGGTCACAAGACTATTTCACACAGATATAATTAATGTGGGAGGTGAGAGGTGTCAGTTGTGTTAATATCTTCAACACGGCTTCTAAAACAACCTATATGACAACTCTAAATGTAATTCCATTGTGTGGTCTGAATATTGAGTTGTTTATTTTGACAATTGCAATTATTGTAAGTATAATTTTATACAATAACCCTTTTCTTATGATTTAACATTCACGTCTAGGTTGTGTATACAATTATTGTACAATAATTAAAACACCTTCAATATTACATATAAGTAAATCATAAAATGTTGAATGCCTGAAAGACTACTATCCTTAAAATGCAGTTTCTCACGTATTTTTGTAACCGGATCTTAACTTGTATCAAACAGAGCGATTATCACGAATATTCGTGAGAACGTTTGCTAACGTTATCGACAAAATTTGTATTAGATCTGTGCAGTGATTGCACCGGGCGTAACGTGACATACACCAACAAATCTCATAATTTCTGGATTTGATACATATTCGTGATAGACCCTCTGATTGTGTATGAGGTTAAATGTATTTTTATGAAATTTATATAATTAAAAACATCAATGGAATATTTTTGCCGCGATGCCAGCGATGACGCGTGCTCAGGGCAGGGTTGCCGCGCCGCGCTGTCGTGCCGAGTTCACCTGCAACTTCACCTTTATACGCAACTCATCAAACATTTACCTTTCTGACATCCCTGATTAATACAAAGATTCCTATTGATCTATCTTTTACATATGGTTATTTTACAGCTTGTATTTACTCTGTGAGTGCTAAGAAATTTCTTGAATTACCTGGTAGGAATGGATCAAATTGTATCAATAAAAATAGTCAACCCTGTTTTTTATTTACAATCTTAAATCAGTTTAATGATCCAAGTTTGTTTTTCTTCTACTTAGTCGAATTATTCGGTGATTGTTCGGTGGGGGCGGGGGGGGGGCGGTTATTGCAATCACTTCATATCTCAGCCATCGCTAATTCATTCCGATGGTCCACTTTTACTTAGAAAGCTAAACCAATGATTATTAATAACAAAAATGTCTTTGTAAAAAGTAGATGAAGCGTTTGTTAAATTAAAATTAAAAAATTTCTACGATCAAATATCAAATTTCGAAAACCTAATGATATTATTTTCCTTACTTTGCTGTAAGTTTACAGTCTCATCGAAACTTACATGAACCAATTACTACCGCTTCCTTGTTGATAAATTTAAATGTTATTTGCGACATATAGGACAGGTCAATTGTGTGATAAACTGTGCAATAAAACCGTGTCAAGTACGCGTCGACCTCACTGTATCTTGAGTTAGTGTTTTCGAGACGATTTAATATGAACTTGACATTATATAATTTAGTCGCGTCCCGCCGCGGCCGGCTCGCCTCGCGCGCCGTAGCTGTAGTCATCTAGTAGGGGACGCCATGTTATGCTCAAGTTGGTCTACAGGACGCGTTTATGTCTTTATTATGCAAGTTAGTCAAATGAGATAGTTTAAGACTTCTTTCGTGTAGCTTTTAATTCTTCTTAATAGTTTCAGTACTAATTACATAGTACGTAATGTATGTATATTTCTTTATTCCGAGTTCAAGATAATTTAGAATGACACGTTGTTGATTTTCTATACTGGTTTCGAAAAAGAAAATTATTTATTTATCTTCTTAAAACTCTAAACTATAGTTTAGTAAAGCGCAACGAATCGATTTCTTCGCGCTCGCAATAAACAACGCTAAGTCAAAAAAGCAACGTCGCATTTTTTAATATAATATTTGCGAAGGAGCGGCAACGGCAACGCGCGGACATCGCTCCTTACATTTCAAATGCGCAGTAATATCTACACTAGATTCGATAAATTGTTGTACAAAACAACTGCAGTCTAATCTCCTGATTAGTGATTTACAAACAGCACAATTCGTTAGAATCCTGCGTTATAAAACCACTTGATTATTGCTTACAAATGTACTGCAAAAAATGTTGGTATTTTCCATATTAATAATTGTTGATAATTTGTTCCACTTATATGTTTATCGTGTCAAAGAGTTTTAATATGATTAACTATTAACATAAATAAACATTTTAACAAAAAAACAAAACCGACTTCCAAACAAAATACATTAAAAACAAAACA
>LD688931.1:5628647-5725363 GCA_003118335.3 Papilio memnon | reverse complement strand
TTTTCAAAATCGGTCCACTAGCGGCGGAGTAATTCCGTAACACACATAAAAAAAAAAATAAAAAAATAAAAAAATAAAAAAAAAAAACATACACACGACTTGAGTACCTCCTTCTTTTGGGAAGTCGGTCAAAAATTCGGAAATTTCGACCGGACATCCTAAGGTCCATTGTCCATTGCACAGATTTAGGTCTCTGTGATCGCGTGGGTGTTCTATTCAGTCGTGGTGCAACAACTTCTGTGTGCAAGAAGTTTGCGTGTTCATATCAAAAACCAGATCCAACTAATTATGATAATGTTATTTAGCGTGATATTATTGTCAGTATTAAAATAATATTAGTAAAAATAACAAAAAAAATGAACATTGAAAAAAAAATTAGTCAAACTTCGGCTGTCGTTCCACGTGTACGTACAGACGTAAGCGCGACAATTTGCTGTAGTTATATAAAATACGATAAGCGAGCAATCAGGTGTTATGCGAAATGTGTTGCTAGGGAATAAAATTTGTCGTGATCGCACGCTCAGCGCCTTATTATGCTTACTTGATCTGAAGACAACAAACTAAGGTAACTTACACGTGACCGTGACTAACTATAAGATAACGTTCGTACTATTTGTATAGTAAAATGCTGGGTAAATTTTGATTATGATCTTTAAAACCTTATACGATATATAAAGTTCTATATGCTGCTTCGAGAAAACGATATAGTTCAGTATTGCTTACATCAGAGAACCTAGCCGTGCCCCGTTACTTTGAATCTAGAACTCTGTTGCGTCCATAACAAAATATAGCTCCGCTCGCCACTGAGCAGTGAGCTAGCGGGGTTGATAAACGATTGCTATAATGTAAACATAATGTCGTTTATAACAAACTGAACATCAACACAATTAGCTACGATGTTTACAAAACAACTGCACATCTCATCACAATCCTGTACTGAGACTATAACTATAATAATTTCTAAATAAGGAGGCAAAGGAAAGAGCTTAATGTCAATTGGTAATTGGTACATATTTTTTTCTTTGATTACACTTCGAGTATCGGTTTAAATAGTACTGAATAGTACAGCATTTGTCACATCACGAGTTGCTGGCTTTACCAGTAGCTAACGTGTGTGTCCGACAGTCCGACATTTCTATCCGCCGCACAAGGCTAGCGTGTCTGTCAACACTGGCCCAGTTTATCTCTGCCGACGACAGCGGTCACCTACTTATTGTGTAATATATACAAATGTCATACTATATGCTCCTTTGTCAACTATATCGGCTGCCATTTTATTGTGTAAAAAGGTTCTTAGTTTTTTGTTTGAATAAGTCGATACATATGTATATTGAAGTGTTCATTTACACTTATGTTATCTATTACTTGTTACTCCGACCGATGTCAGTAGGTCGTACAGGTGTCATCAATGCTAGATGTTTTTCCCGCGTTTTTCGCAAACTCTTCAAAACAATGGCGGTAAGTTTTATTAATTTACATTCACACGAAGAATTCTTCAAATTTCTTTACCTATGAACTTTCTCATAGTCGGCGGTTGTGTCAGCGGCGTCAGGACGGATGTTTAGTTAGCGCATACCTGACTATATGAGACGGGGATTCCGGTACAATGCGGCTCAAATTTGAACGAGCTTGAATCTGCGCCATAATGTGACGTCATAGTTTTTGTAATTTTCTAGCAATTTTTGAGGGATTCTGGTCGTGTAACATGTATAGCAGAAACGTGTACTCTTTGCTCACACTGATATATTAATGACGAACCTTTGCTAGTAATGTAAAAATGTTGTGTACTAATGAAATAAAAAAAATTGCTTTTAAAACCTCGTTTATTGCAAAAACCTTATTATAATTTAACAATTAATCTACTATGAACAATATAAATACTCTATTTGTATATGTATGTGTACAGATTCAGTTACAATATTATTTAAAAAGGTCACGAGGCCGCGAGTAAAGATACAAAAAAATATTTTATAAACATTCAAGGCATTCTCATATCACATCGTTGGTTTTTATATATTTAATAAATAAATAAGGCATCTTCTAATATATATTTTAAAACAAGAAACAGCTACATTTAGCTATTCATGTGAACATTAGTAGATGAACTTTCACAATAATAAGTATAATTTTAATTGACTAAGGTATTATTCTTTAAATAGGTAATTTGTCTAAAAGCAGTACATATTTAAAAATACATGAATTAACAAATGCATCAAACATTTTACAATAACTCACAACAATGTGTACAAAAGTACAGAACGCAATAAATCATGAATAATCGTTATTAAAACAAATGTTGGAATGTTGGTGAAATTGTTGTGCTGGTTCCAAAAACTCATGCTCATAATTAATCTTGTTCAATAATAAGGCACACTAATTGACACTTCATTTTTTTTACAATCTTTAAAAACATTTGTACACGAATTACAATTTTAATATATAAATAATTTCAGCTTTATTTAAATACAAAAGAAATTATAAAAAATGATCTTTTGTCATATTTAATATTTAGTTATTTCTATAGATTAAAAATAAATAAAAGATTACATGCGAAGTTGTATTTACAAAAGAATGTTAAAAATAGCAAGAATTGAACGTTTTTAAAAAACCAAATCAGTAATTCCAATTATTAAAATGTTGTTTAAATAAAATTCTAGTATTGAATGTGACAGTCTGACTACGTCTAGGCAATGTTTAGTCATAGAGTAACAGTATTTAATTCTGTTTTTGGAATTCTATGATATAACTGAATTTTATAATTAGTTGTGTGTACACTATGTGCACAGTTGTAACCGCCGGCGGCAGAAAATGCTATCAGTGCGTACACAATTCTACTAAACATTGGAATTACCTACAGATATAAAAATGGCATGATGTATCCATAAAAACATACATTTTTTAGATAACCTTTTTCTATATTGACTAACTACATTGTATTTTGACATCCCGCGACAAATGGATCTAAATCTTATAACGAGTGACTTAAAATCTTAGTTATTACATAAATGATAAGTTATTGACATACTCGCAGAAATACAACACTTTCTATTTAATTTCCTTATTGTTATATCCATAGTTCATTTTTAACGATTACACGTAAAATATACAAGGAAATTAAAGTATGTCATATCTTCACATAACATACCATGAAACTGGACATGATATGTGGCGATTAAAACGGACATATGTAAATACGAAGTATTGTGTAGTCGGCTAAGGTCGGCTATGAAAAGCTATGCAATCTATATAAGTACAGTAAAAACGACAATACAGAGCAGCGATTTGGATGGCTATTAGTCGGTTTTTACACATCGCACAGTTTGAGGGCCCGGGCGTGTCGGGGCCGCGCGGGAAGCGGGAACAATACGCCAGCCGCCGGCTGCTACGCGCGGGAAAGCGCCGCCGCAAAAACGACAACTCTTTCGGAAACCGACAGCCGCAAACAATAGAAAGAAACTTGCCAACTTTACTCACACTTCGAAACCCATTCCATATGTCGGCCGCTTTCCACCGCGCGAGAGATAATTGCCGACATGATAACCTCCATCTGCATCGCTCGCAGTCACAGTCAGTCAGGGAAATCGGTCACCCTGCGATCGAAGTTTAGGAGACGACTCGAAGAGGTCGCCGGCGACACCGTCCCGGCCGGCGCGGCTGTCACCACACATAACGCAGCATCTCAAGCGCACACCGGACACATACAACTTTAACAGCCTAACGTGTTACGAGTAGATCACACGATTTAACATAATGCATCGTCCCTCGGCGCGCTAGGCGGCACCCGCCTCTTGCTTCTGCTGGATGATGGACTCCCACTGCGCGATGAGGCGCGTCGAGCTCGGCGCTAGGAACTCTTGACCGGGCGCCAGCTCGCACAGCTCGGCCAGAGACTTGGCCGGCTTAAGGCTGCCCAGCGAATCATGTCCCGAGCCGGCGCGCGGCGACGGCGAGCGCGCCTCGTCGCCGAGCGCCGCGTACAGCTCGCCGATGGACCTGGCGGCCTTCAGCCGGCCCGGCGGCGCCGCGTCCTCTTCCTCCGAGTCCGAGCTCGTCTCGTTTTCACTCAGCTCGATGTCGAAAGGCTTCTGCCTCCTCCTCATTTTCTTAAGTTCGTGCTCCCTATCCTTCATCTCCTGGAGCTCCTTCTGTATTTTCTCCTCGACGGGCACATACCCTTTGCGGACGGGTTTGCCCTCGGGAGTACGCGAGATTGCGGCGGGCGCTAGGGCGATAGGCGCGAGCGCGGCCGGCGAGAGTATCGGCTGAGGCGCCAAGCCGACGGGCGAGGTGGGCGACACAGGGGACGTCCCCACGGACATCTTGCCTTTGCTGGCGATGAACCGCTGCATAATACCCTTGGTCCCTGTCTGAGGGGTGAACCTCCGCGTGTAGCCGTTCGTGTGGAGCAGCGTGTGAGCGGTGGGGGGCGGCGAGGGCGCGATGGGGCCCAGCAGCTGCGAGGTGGAGACGGCGCGACTCAGAGTACGCGGCTTCTCCGTGGCGTCACCGTTCACGTGACCGTTCTGCTTGGCCACGTCCACGGTGGACTCCGACAAGAGCCTGTTCATCCTGAAGTGCCCCTCTTTGAACTCACGCTCCCTCTCCGTCACCTCGATTATCTCCCTCTGTATCCTCGACAGAGGATCTTCTTTCAGCGACGTCTGAAACAATTAAATTTCAAAATAAATTTAGTCCGGCTACCGGGCGACACTTCGAGTAAAGTAGCATCAACGACATACGATGCACTCGAGGGAGGACCTCAGATCGCGTCGCCGCAGAGAATGCGATAGTACCCGAGTAAAGTATGTCTCGGTCTCTCGATACGTTGATATACTTGTTTCTATTGACCTTATAAATAGATTGCGCAAAACCAGTCTATATTTACGCCCTACTAGTTAGGCCTTTTTAATGCATATTATGAAAGACGTCTAGACTTATTTCAATACGAGCTCTCGTGACGCAGGTCGCCGCCGACGACGCCAGTGTCTAAAGTTTAAGTTAAAAATGAATACCGTGAATCATTCGGATGAATCACAAATCAAATAAATTGAATAGTTTCTGCGACAGATGTTTCAATGGAAACGTCGCGATCTCAGTAAACATAAAAATGTGCGCCGGCTCGCGAGCCGCGACTCCGGTAGGTAGGTATTTAGGTTTGAAAAGGTCGCCACGGCCGCATGACGTGATTTCAATCATTTATGCTGATATGTACGAAACACGTTTATGTACTGTTAGAATAACAGGCGGTGCTGTTACCGTTCAACTTATCTTACAGAATTAACGTACTCGATCATGAACTACAATTTTTTCTTACACAAATTCAGCCAATCATATGTTCTACGTTTTTATCATAGCCGCATTATTAAAGAAATCCAAGCTTTGGGTGTTCCTTGGGTCGTTGTGAGTTTTTTGGGTCGATAGAATCCATAGAACCGATCGTCCCAAAGAGACAACCACTATGAGCGAATTTAATTTATTGCTCAATGTCTTTGAAATCAATTTAACAATGCTTTCGCCCGGCTGGCGTTAGCTACTATGTGTGGTCTGTGGTCTTCCTTATAATACCTTCACTGTTTCAGGTCACAAAGTCTTTAAATCTTGGTACGGTATCTCCAAATAATACAGTGATGAGAGTTGTTTTACAGACCATTTGAGATCTACATATGTAGTATCTATATTCTACACTGACATACTATTCATGTAAATTAAAATAACTGTTGTTGCCGTGCATGTCGGAGCGGAGATGTGGGTACGAGGACATTTATTTGTAACGTTTCAGTTGAATAAATAGCCTTAACGAGTTAAAGTCGTTATAAAGGACAATTACGATTGCGTCGTATGTACCACGATAAGACAATAGCCGTCATTCGCTGCAGGAACATTCGATCGCATAAATCGAACGGCATCGAAGATAAATCGTCGTTATCAGATGTATAACAGTAAAGGTAATCTCGCCCGCGGCCGGCGCCCGGCTGCGAAGTTTGGTAAAAACTACCCATTATAAAGGTCACAAATACGCATGTGTCTGTGTTCGAGTGTCCATCGTAAAGGAAAACTCGCAACTGGCGGCTGGCGATTGGCGAGCGGTCTCAGTGGGCCACCGTCCGATCCGACTACGAGAGTATCCCATGTCGGTGCCGTGCCGTCGACCTACGAACTCGCGAATGCGATCGCGGCCGATCCTAAGCCAACTGGAGCGCGAGCGCATTCCGATATTTCTGTTTGTATACTCACTTCACTCATAGCGAATAGTGACACAGTTGTCGATATCACAATCAATAGTGAAAACACAGTGGAACTTCACGTATCACACATCACGAGCACGACACTTAGCACAGCTGCGATGGTCTGCGGCGCGAATGCGACTGTCGGCGGCGGAGCGGGACGTGCGTCGCGTCGGCCGGCCGCGGGCTAACGGCCTCTCGTATCACCTCTCGACTAATTGGCGCGAGAGTGAGAGGCTCCAAGTTACCTGTAGAAAAGAGAAAGGATTACAACACCTGGTGCCGCTTTACCGACAAGACCGCATTGTTACCGACGGCCGCGCGCTGCGTTTGAAAATCGAGCGCGGATTTACGCGCCGTTGGTTTTGGGAGGGAGCCGACAGTTGGACAGGATGGGGTTGTTTGGGACCTGTTACAGGAAGCCATGCATTACTGATAGATCATTCTTTTAATTAATAGCTTTAATTATTCTTGAAACGGACACGACACCTGAGATCTATACATTTACAATGTTGGCAAAAACTATATCAGTTCCTAAATTATCCATGTGACATATTGAGTTTACTGTTATCTAATTTAATTATTTCAAGTGTCAATTAGAGGAAAAATGATATTTTTCTCCTCTTGTTGGAATCTTATCTTCTGGCCATCATTTATGTATTTACAATAAGTGGTTATTTGTTTTCAAATAACATCGCGCGCTCTAAGCATTAATTCATTCATTGTGAATTTGTCACTTGCGTACCAATCGGAGAGACAATGCAACAATTAAAAACTGAATGCACATTCATTGCGTACCTATGCAGTCATTGTAATTATATGTCAATTTATTCTCTATGCAAGGCTTCAGGAATCGGCAAGGCGAATTTGTATATACATGGATTTTACTAGCTGGTGAATAGTTACGACGTATGGTCAACATAAGTCAAGTCATCGCGGTCACAAGACAGCTATAGGTTTTATTGTCATATGACAAACTATATAGTTTGTCCGCACATACAGGAAAATCTTCCGACCCACTTGACATGTTGTTCTGGTGTCGATACACGAGTGTCGGTATTCGACAATGTTCACATGAAAATGAAATGCTCCTTAAAGTGTAAATACTTTATTGTTCATAATGATTGTCATCACTTCAAGGTGCTGACTAGATGCACACGTAACCAACTATTTAATATATTGGTAGTTATTTGCACATATGACTCACTTCCATATGAAACTTTAAACACATTATAAACGACAGATTTTCTTTATGCAATTTTACAATATAAGTAACTTAACCCAAATATGGTTTTCAGTCTTTCAAATAACTCTTAATGACTAGTACAATTAGAATCACTATTTTTTTACAGAATAAGAACTTAATACAGAATAAATGTAACTGTCAGGCTATAATACATAGTACAATGAGACTTAGCTACATTCAATCAGGTTTTAGAAACACTAAGAATGTTCAGCTTTAACATATTTTAATGGTTCTTTGGAAAAAACAATGAATAAATTATGTTTTTCTAAGTTCTCATTTTTATTAATAAAATTGATTCTTCAAAAAGGAATGTCTAAATTATTTGTTAAATACTTAATTTCCTATGAAAATTGTAAATAAAATTTACAATTGTATTTACAAGATATGCAATAGATGTGAGATCATATTGGATATCAATTTTAACTTTATATGTAATTAAAAGTGCCCTGAACTGCTTTGAGAAAAGTGTTTGTCCGTGCTCGCCTTGGCAGGTGCCCTACCAGACACCTACATTATAAAAGAATTACTTCTTAAGTTCTACAGTATTGCATGTATTATTAGTTTTAGTAAATACAATTACATTGTATTTGAAACTGGGTATTGCAAAGTGCATGGCTTCACAAGTAAAGGTTTTAATGATATTGGTTTAATTTGTGTGTCAATATGGCTAACTCTAAGATGTCTGGAGAGATCACTGGTGCGGAAGAAACCTCGTGAACAATATTGGCAGATGTATGGAGTGTGGTTTGTATGCTGCTTTAGCAAGTGGAACTCCAGCATGGTGGCCGTGGGGAATGTTTTGGTGCATTCACCTATAGAGCATTTGAATTTTTCTGCATTCTCATGCTTAAACATAATATGGTGAGCGAGACTCCGTTTTACTCCAAATGCTGCATTACACAAGCCACAGGTGAAAGGTTTTTCACCCGTGTGTTTACGCATATGAACCTCAAGATTAGAAAATGTCTTCAAACAAATATTGCACTGCCCTGACTTCTCAGAGTGCACTCGTCGTATGTGCGTCTGCAAGTTGCCTTTCATTGCAAAAGCCATGCCGCAAAAACTGCAAATGTTCTGTTTTTCGTTTGTATGCAAATTCAGGTGGGCATTCAGTGCGGTCTTTGATTTCATGCACTTGTTACAAAGATGACAGCTGAAGTTCCTCTCCTCACTGTGCACACTTTGATGTTTCCGGACAAGATTTTTGTCAGCAAATTTCTTATCACATATTTGACAAGAATAAGGTTTTTCACCTGTGTGCGTGCGTTTGTGTCGTATCAAAGACGCCGCCTGCCGGAAGCGCTGCGAGCAGAATGGGCAGACGTATGGTCTCTCTCCGGAATGCACTCTCATGTGTGTGATGATATCATTTTTTCTAAAGAAGCTATTGCCGCACGTTTCACAAGTAAATTTTCTTTCGCGCTCACAGTGGTAGGTGTCGACGTGCCGCTTCATAGCACCTTTCGTACGGAACTTGGCTTCGCAAAACGAGCAATCGAATGGTTTTTCACCAGTGTGGATCCGCATATGATTTTGCATTGCCGATGGGCTAATTGCAAGTAAACCACAAATTACACACTGTATAGGTGCAGCTTTGGTTCTTCGCACTTTCTTTTTAAACTTGTTTCGTTCTCTCTTTTTAACTTTCTTTTTCTCAAGATTCTGCAAATCTTCAGAAGCGGCATCTGACATATCGAAGTCATGTTCGAATTCATTTTTAACGTTTTCAATCTTAACTTCTACTTCGTTTTTTGTTTGCATTTCGCTGAAATAGTCATTGGATAACGACCTTAATGTTGTGTCGGTCGCTTCACATTTTTGCACAAACTGGTAGCATACAGAGAGCTCAGTAATACAATTAGAACATAACATTGTTGGTAATCCATCTTCCTCATTAATGTTTATATTGACGCACCGCATTATTTTAGCACTGTATTGAATACCATTTTCTTTACTAAATACAGAAGTGGTTGCGGATTTATCTAAACACACTCTACACAAATTTAAATCCATACTAATACAAGATTTTCACATCTACTGAATCCAATTTTCTTCTGAGAATAATTGATTTAAAAGTAATCGATTATTTTGTTGTACCTTACGGTATTCATAAAGTAATCAACGAAACCGCCATAACCATTATCTGTCAACTGTCAATTCTAATACTAACAAAAATAGTTTTCTGCCAA
Organism: Papilio memnon; assembly: GCA_003118335.3. NCBI lineage: Eukaryota > Metazoa > Arthropoda > Insecta > Lepidoptera > Papilionidae > Papilio > Papilio memnon. The sequence continues at coordinate 5,715,704 of LD688931.1, read as the reverse complement.
CAGTTCGCGCATTGGATACAAGGTATTTTTGACATTACAATTTAATTTAAAAATAGTTACATAAAATGAAAAGCTAAACAAAGATGTACTACAAAATTGAACAAATAACCAATATGCCTGACTGAGTGAATGTACAACATTTTAAAACCCGTTTCCCGAGTTCACATTGCTCTAACATTCCCATAATAAACTAAACTCACATTTAATCAATAATCGAAAATAAATTATAACAAATAGCTGAAAAATAATCCAAAATGGATGTAAAGCTCTGCAACAGCCAATGTTATTTTCCAATTAGGTTCGGGTTTTGTTAAACTGTTCCTCGAATTCGTGTTTTGTGGTCGTGGGAAACTAACTCACCTTGGAAATGCATGTAAGATACATATTTGAGTAGAAAATAAACAAGATCATTTGAATTGAATATGATTTATTTCAAAACCTTTGCATATTTTATATATATTGGAAGTTTACTTCATTGTTCTCTATCACAGTCAAGATACACAGTGCTTAAAATATAGAAAAGAAACAAGCCGAGTTCATTAAAACAGTAAAAAGCAAAATGGAAAAGTTAAGTGTTTGGAAATAAAACAGGGAGGTCGAGTGAATGAACTGGTCGTTTGTCCAAAGCACCCTCGTCTCCAGTGTGCTAAAGGTATCGCTCATTACAGCGGCTAAGCACGACCTCGCCGCGGCGTGTGACGCGGCAAGGCGTTTCCTGTAGCTTGTAATGGGCGAGGACTTTCAGAACACCTCACCATAGAGTGCATAAACTTACTTCCACGTAACATGTAAATAATATTAAATAAAATTCACGATTCACAATCAAAAATATTTTTGATCCAGTCAAAACTTGCTATGATTGCTTATTAAATATTGTCGTTAAAAACTAAATAATAAAGACAATGCTCTGCGCAACTGCCACCCCATCCATAAATTATGCAATCAGTCAACAATACACATAGAATAAACACGCACAGGTCGCTCACCACCGGGGAAACAATTCCTTTGACATCTCTCACTAAAGAAAACCTTACAAAAATACTCCCACAAACTATGTGTTATTTCATTTTTATATTAAAAATTTATCTTATATTGAAAAGCTTCAATTCATACAAATATGTATATGTAGTGAGCAAAGATAAACTAATGTTGATCTGTCGTTATTAGGCTATTCAGTGACGAGTGGGGCAATCTAACTTGTTCACATTTAGGAAATTATTGAACCGCCCTGATACCACAATCTTTTGGATTAAGTGCAATATACTATTGTGGGTAATAATGTTATACAATTGTATGTTTAGATATGCTGTCATTGATTTTAAACGTAATCATTTTTTTTTATATCAAAGATCTCTGACGGTTCTATAAAACCATAGACTATTTCGGTTGGTAAATAGTATATGTTTTTTTTACACTTACATTAGTTGTAACAAAAGATTGCAGCATCAGTGAAGTGTTTTGTGAGTATCATAGAGGCACACAAGAGGCAGTTAGGCCACAGCGCTCCTATACACTATAAGCTCCGGCGTCAACACGACTTGCAGCTAGCCACACTACGCGTATGTCGCAAATTAGCACCAGAGATGTAGGACACTGCTCGCACTGCACGCACTGCACGACACGATCACCATACCATCACGACACAAGCTCTATGCGGGTAACCAGAGCCGCACAATAATGCGCCTCATCCACTGTCACTTATATTTAATTTGTATTTGACATCGTCGTTCGCTCACATTCTCTATCTACACTAGTATTGCTAAACAAACCTTTCTGCGCCGCAAATATTTATATTTACATAATTAATTGAATTCACCTAAGCGTATGTACATAATGTCTATGTCCACTGCGTGAACCAAGTCCCAATAAATTACTATAACAATTAAATTGAAATAAATTCCTAATTACATTAAAATAAATTACAATATAACCGTTGCCTTGCGAATGACAAAGAAACAACATAATGAATACATTACAACATCCCAAATTATATACAAAGTATTACAAATTATTTTAAAAATTTAAATTTCTCTCATTTGTATATGTCCTAACTTGTAAATATATTTAGTTTTATTTTTGAAGTGTATTATTTACATAATACTAGTTGCATATTTCATCATATTAAACATTTAAGAAATTGTTTCTACATGAATTCACCATAACATTAAAAAAAATCCAATACAAACATTGTGTATTGCAAGAAGCAAAATGTCAGATATTTAGTCTGTGCCCAAAATAATTCCATCAATGTCAATCTTATACTAAATTCACAATTTCATTTAAATGTAATAAATAAAATCAACTAACCGCCTAAAATAAGTATCTGTTTATAAATATTTTAACTAATTATTATACTCTAATTGCACTAAGGTTCAAACATTGCACCAATTCCGATATAATTCAGCTGGTAGCGGGTAGCGGGCAACACTCGCCGCTCGCCGCTCGCTCGGTGTGGCCACACTACACCCCGCGGTCAACCTTATATTATTGCTTGTCAAAATACCATCAAATCAACTGAACTCCCATGATCATTATATTGCTAGTCAATTGACAGTTTTAACATTTTCCTCCATAGTAATGTATACTAAAAGTATACAATAGTATAAAATGAAAATAATTGTATAGTGTTATATAATTAAATTTATGTGTAAAATCTCAAAGAAATCGCCATGGGTGTATAATTGATTTGTACACACTCGATGTGTTTTGTACAAAAATAAAATGAAACAATTTTAGTTTGTTACACACTACAACCACCACAATGATTCGTTTCTGTCGCGTGACTCTCGCTCGGGATTATTTTTTAAATAATAAATAAATATCTATTTGTCAGGCAATCACACTTGTGTAACAGTCAGTACCCGTGCCGTCATGTGTAACATGCGCAGTGTACAGTGTGTACAGCGTGTACAGCGTGTACAGCGTGTACAGCGTGCACGGCGGTCAGTTGATGGCCTGCTCGGTCATCTGCAGGCAGAGCGCGTCGAGGCCGGAGTAGTCGTCTTGCGCGGTGTGCGGGGCGTGCGGGCTGCGCGCGGGGCGGGGGCGGGGGCTGCGCGGGGCGGAGCGCGGAGCGGCGCGCAGCGGGGGCGGGGGCCACATGGCGGGGGGGAAGGGCGGGTAGGAGTGCGACTTGCCGCGCGGGGGCGGGGGCACGAAGCGCCGCCCCCCGGGCCGCGGACACGGCGCGCCGGAGCGCCACCTGGGGAGAGCACACGCAATGAGTGATGTACTGTGAGCGGCGCGGTGTTGGTGGCGATGCGTGGGGCGGGGGGCGGGGGCGGGGGCAGTACCGCGGCTTGTGTCGGTGCGCGAGCAGCGGCAGCTCGCCGACGTGGTGGAAGAACTGAGTGGGCGGCAGGCGGTGCCGCAGCCGGCGCAGCGCCTCCTGCAGCTCGCAGCGACGGAACGCCTCGTGGTGCAGCGCCTGCGGCACGCGGCACATACAGTTAATACAATGTAACATATGAGCGAAGTCGGTATGCGTAAGGTACCTTCTCCACGAGCCAGCAGTGCAGCGACATGGGGTCGATGTGTTCGGGATCGGGCTCCAGCGCGGGCCCGGGGCTCCCGTTTAGACACTTCGACGCTGCAAGGTCAGCATGTTACGGTCTGAATGTATGGATTGACGGTGTAACGAAAAAGTGAAAGTTGACTGGTGTGTTACCGAGGTCGAGTGCGGCGACGATGGCGGGCGGCAGGTCGCAGTCCGGCGGCATGGGGCTGAGCAGCAGCGCGCGCAGGCGGTCGAGCGCCCGCGGCACCGCCCCCGCCCCGGCCCCGGCCCCGGCCCCCGCCCGCGCCGCCGCCAGCTCGGCGCGCACCGCCTCAAGCGCGGCGCCGCGCTCCGACAGCTTCTTGATGGAGACGAGGATCTTGTGCCGCGCGCCCTTCGTCACACCTGCACAGCTCCAGCTACAGTTAGAGGTCGGGACACACGGAGGAGGGGGAGGAGGGGCAGGAGGGTAGCCGGTGCGGCGGACACGTACCTAGCTTCTCGAGGTAGTGGTCGTCCATGGCCATCATCTGGTCGTAGGTGAGGTTGGAGAAGAGCCAGACGTACTTGTGCAGGCGCAGGGACTTGAGCCAGGCGGCGACGCCGGCCATGCCGGGGTGGTCGGCGAAGTTCCGGCAGCGCAGGTCGTCGAGGCGCGTCTCGCTGCCGGTGGTGGCGAAGAGGCCGGCGAGCGGGCGCAGCTGCGCGAGGCTGTGCTCGCTGGACAGCGAGAAGCTGCGCGGCTTCTGCACGAACGGCTCGTCGCTGAGGTTCTCCGCGGACGAGGACATCTGCATGGAGCCGCTGGAGGGCGGCGTCAGGCTGTTGGAGCGCTGCGACTTGGGCTGCCCGATCGCCGCCTCGAAGTTCGCCATCTCGCCCTCCAGGCTGATGTCCACGTCTCGCCCGTTCTTGGAGAAGGACTCTTGCAAGAGATCGGTGTACGAGTGCTCCGTCGAGTCGAGGATGCCTCGGAAGTCGACATTTTTCCCTATGGTTCTTCTAAAGCTGTTGTTGGCACCCCATATGTTGGTGTCGGGCAACAGGCATGGGTCTATCCGTTGCTGCCAGATGGACTCTGTATTTCTGTTGCCCGATATGTGATTCTCCAGGTAGCGTAGCCACTGTGTCAGTGTTCTGAAACATTTAAAAGATAATTTAAATTCATTGTTTTTTTGATACAACACATGTTTTTTCTAAGACTATTTCATGTTTTCATGTGAGTAGATCTGGAAAAGAATTGATTTAAATGAACTAGTACATAGCTTATAGATGGTTAGCGTTCTTAAAGATATATTAGTGAACACTTGAGTAAAATGAATACAGAGTGAGTGTTGTGTGACCTCTGCTCGAGCTGCGAGAGCGCGGGGTGCACGAGGAGGTAGGAGAGCAGCTGCCGGCAGAGGTCGGGCGCGGGGGCGGGTGCGCGAGGTGCGTCCACGCAGCGCTGCACGAGCGCGGGCACGGCGGCCACGTACACCGCCTTGCCGCGCTCGTTGTCTGCGCGCAGCAGCGGCAGCAGGCTCAGCAGCTGCTGCAGTCGTTCCACACCTGAAATTACGCACATATAGCTATAAACACTCAATATCTTTGTAATAACTCTCATCTGTTATTGTTTGTTACTGTACTTGTTGGAGCAAGGACAATGAGTCAAGTAAAAGAATCTGTTATTATTTAAATTACATTCACATTTAAATTACTTGTAATATAAATAATAACAATAACCTATTCTAATAATTTAATTCAAAATTTTTAAAGACCAGTAAACCAGTTCTTAATTTTAATAAAAATAATGAAGCAGTAATACATTGTAATGGTCAGTAACAGAGTTGACTTATGTTGCAACATCCTAGTTCACTGCAACATGCGAGGTGACCCTCGTGTTATCTTAGAGGTCAAGTCTACACTGTTGGATACTATATTAGATCTAGTTTCTAATATCACTGAGCTATATTTTTAGTTACAATGTATCCAATTAACATAGTGTCTGCATTATCGTCACCAGCCTTTGTCTGCCCACTGATGGACATAGACCTTCCCCAAAGCGGTACTCCGCATTCCAGATCCAACAACTTCTTATCTGTCAGTAAAAAGTAAAGTCATTCCTCTCATAAATGGCTGGGCCAATTATGAAAGTAGATAATGTGTGTGGGAAAAACTTAGGCTAATTTTTATTGTGCTAATGATGTCAAAAGCAAAAGCAGCAGCAGTATAGTGAAGGGATTAAAAAATAGTTTCCCTATTAATATTTTTTATTCTTATTATATTCAAGTCTATTTATAAACCAAGACTAAGCTAATTGGATTTTACTATTATATCTTTTTTCTTCATTCTTATCATTAGATAATCTTAGTTTGTGTGTGGTTAATAGCCATAGGTCTTATTTATATGAATGACCATAATTTCTTGTCTTAAAACTTATCACAAAGCCAAATAAGAGTTGATTTTATAATAGCATACAATATAATATTTGATATTTACCCTCCTCTTCATCATCGTCATTCCTGGGAGCCAACAAGCCCGCCAAGAGCGTCTCGTCGTTGGCGTCGCGCTCCAGGCGGTCGTCCTCCACATGCTGCTGCAGCGCGGCCTCCACCGCTCGCTGCACCAGCTTCAGACCCGGCCAGGGCACCCGCCGCGCCAAAGCACACGCTACCACAGTCCTCTCGCACGTGCCCCATTGATCAAAAATACCAGCCACACCCCCCAACTGCTCGGAAAACGTGCCGTTCATCGCGGCAACGGCATATCAGACCGACGAAATGAGATCTGTTTGTATTCAACACGTCAAAGGTACGTGACAGCTGATTGGAAGACCGCAACTTGACCAGTTTTTGTGGCAACAATACTATGAGCAGCGGTGGTTGTGGCGGAAGGGCGGTGTGAATGACGTGCTCGCCTATTAATTTTGAAAGATTGCAGGTAGAATAAAAACATAACAATTATTTAATTTCGAAAAGCAGTCAAATTATCAAATCCAATATGGCCGATTACAGATAAAAATAAAAATAATAGATCTTTCATAATTAATCAAAATTATGAAATGTAAAAGAAAAATAAAAACCCAGTGTTCGTTTTAAATATAAAAAGATATGATGATATTTTTTCTCTCATTTTCTTTAATTTAAATATATTAAATTGACCTAAAGTTAAATAAGAGACATCTATCGTACAATAGTTTGAATATTACACAAATGTTTAGTCTACGCAACAAGAGATGGCAGTAATATATTTGAGAAAAAAAACGTTTTACGGACTTTTTGACGTATATTTTTGATATTAAAAAAAATAAATTTTGTTCGTATCTAAAGGTTTATTATTCTCAACTGTTATGTATTCTTAAAACGTGTTATTATATTGACTCCTCCAAACTTTTTTGTAACGTAAATTAGACGAGAAGTCGCGTACGGTTGCGGGGAATCGATAAGCTAGTTATGAATAATTATTTTTTTCAGGGATTAAGCAAGCGTGTCACGTTGTACTGCGGCGCCACTCCTCTTCCTTCGGTGGTCTTTCAGACAAAGCGATACGTAGGAGACAGAATTGATAATCCGCCGCTGTGCTTTGGCGGTAATTTGTTATTTTGTGTTCAATCGAGCGTGTGTTGCGTCTTGCGTCATTGGTATACAATTACAGTTGGCTTTAGAGACATTTTTTTCCAAATGCATTGCGTCGGCGGGTTGTTACATTGAGACCACACTGAGACTATAAAGAGGATGTATAGTTTGAGCATCCCTTCATTGCATACTTGTATGAAGCGGGCCACAGGTAGTTTTAACACATACTTAATAAATTAGTTATTTCTCTTATACTTTCTCTCTACTTCTAACATTCTCGTATTTGAGCCGTCACGTCGCGTTATCATTCTGGAAACATCGTAGACAACCTTCGATGATATTGTATGATATATCTTTAGTGTTTCAATAAAGCACATTCAAATTTTATTGACAGACGTTAAAAGTACATTTTATGCTATAACGTATTCGACAAGACTACTTTTAATTAACATGAGATTGATAAATGCAATGAAAGGCAGTTGCTAGAAATAGTATTCATCGTGAAAGAAAAACATTGTTACATAAGTCGTCTGCGATTGCTGTAGGTACATTCACTAAGCTTTATAGCAAGGATGAATATTCAAAAGAAATATCTTTATTATAATCTTAAGAAATATGACAAAAGCAGTGGAAGGCGTCAAGGATTTATGAGAAGAATTTTAATCCTTTAGCTTCGGGCATTGTCCAGTGACGGTCCACGGGCCGGCCGCTAGCCATCGCGACTTGTTCAGTTTTGTGCTGAATAGATCGAATTTTATCTCACATCATCTCTATTCTGAGATTAATCTTAGATGTAAGATAATTTTAACTGCGGTTAAAAATAACATTAACCCCTTTTCACTATAATCTGCTAATGTACCAATTTCACCAATTTGCAAACCCTTGCTTTGATTTTGTATAATAATAATAGACAAGATAATGTCTCATATTATCACATTTTTATTTACTTTTTTTTCATAATGTTCAAAATGAAATTCCAATTATTATAGTGTTGTATTACCTGTGCCCGTACATTATTATTGTCGTAAATTAATTGATAACTGCGTTATATGGTTGTTATATGCTTTACTTACAAGATCAGTATCTCTACCTGAATTGAAATAGCATTTGGAACATGATTGTTTTACAGTACCATAAATTATAGTGTTGTGTCCTTTGTCGCAGGGCCAAATGGCGGCGGGCGTCGGGTGGGGACGTGGGGGACGTGGGGAGCACTAGGGATGTATTGTTTTTTATTATTTACTAGCTTTCGCCTGCGACACCGTCCGCGTGGAATTAAATAAAACAAAAATGATTAGCTTATGTGTTCTTCCAGACTATCCTCTACATCTATACCAAATTTAATAGAAATCTGTTCAGCCGTTTAGACTACAGAATCTAACAAACATCCATCCATCCATCTAAACTTTCGCATTTATAATATTAGTACGAGTATGATTAGTTAACTCACACTTTCTTTAGATGCTCATATTTCTTTTGATTCCATGAATTCTGCAATATCGTGTTCTACAACTGCGGAATCTTTACATTGATCTGAATCTCTCAAATATTTACTACTTAATCAAACGAAACATAAAATGCTTTATAAAAAACAAAAAACAACCTTAATTTTATTAAAAAAAGCACATATAGGTATACCTAGGCGTTTGTTTCAGTTTTATTTCTATAGTTGTATGTATGTGTGTGCGTGTGTGTGTGTTTGTGTGTGTATAATTTAAAGGATATCTACCGGAAGGTAACATCTAAAATTTCATTATATTATAAGTAGTAGTAGTATTATGTATAATAGTTAAAATTTAAAATTACATAGATTTTATTTTTTCAATACAAAAATATGCAACACTTTAATGACACTGATTTGTAAGAGATTGTTTTATTGCATTCTAAAACGCTATTGTAGCTTTCCTGAAGTGAACCTTCTGTAAAGTTCACAATACAAACGCTTCCCATTGGCTGACGGCAAGCGAGGTGCGAAGGTGCGATGCGTTTGCGCAACGCCCGCCCTCCTCATAGTGCTCGTATGAAGGAGCGCACCAACCAATCAGATATTGCCTTTTATTGCACAATGCACACACAATATATGGTTCAACACTGAATATAACATTCCAGATCGAAGAATCGGTTATTTATTTACTTGGAATGTATAGAATGCAAGCTCTAATGTTATCTTCATTATTGTGAATTGAGGTCTGTTTTCACTTGAATAACAAACTGATTTCTAGTTAAGTTTCTTTTTAAAAATAAGAAGTAAAACGAGGTCAAGTCTCACCAAAACGTAGCTAAACCTGAGATCATACCAAAGATACCATGGTCCTGATTGCCAAGCCATCGAAATATCGATTTGTTTTAAAATAATTTGTATTTATTGTAAAAACAATATATCATGAGAACTTCCACTGCAACAACATTGTCACGTGTGCGGTGTGTCCGAGGTGGCGCTGCCAACACTCGCCGTGACGTGACAGTTGGGACGCGTGACGCGTGACGCGGGAAAAAAGGGGTGATAAAGAAAACAACGTAAAGTAATTCAACCACCGGTCCATATAGGAGATATAGGTTATTACAAAAAGGCGCGTGTGCAAAATTAATATATGTACTGACTTTATTACAAGTTTCAAACTGTTATGAATTGTAATATGTTAAATGTTATTGTAAGAATAAACACTAGCTTCCGCCGAGCACGCTCTCGTTAAATATAACAAAAAACAAACGTAAGTAGTTATTCTCTACATGACATGCTCTACATCTATGCTTTTGATCGAGGTCCGTTCAGTCATGTAGGTTTGTTTTTTTATCCATTCTTGTAATATATTTTTGGTATCTACACAGACATATTGCAGATTAATAATATTGTGTAAATTATTTAGACAAAATAGTGATATTTCCAACTTGCAACAGTGCGCTAAATATAAGGCATTGTGTCAGGAGAAAGTGCAATTTAATTCTAACGAAATTGGTCCGCCATTGTCTATGTAAACGGCCCAACCCTTTGTCAAACAATTGGGGAACTGCCCGGCACAATGCTCTATGCAAATTGTATAATTTGCAAGAGCTTTAATTTTCACGGCTACAATTTTTAAACAATTTCGTTTTGAATTAGTCCGTAGACGTAATTGTCACATTTAGAGGTTACTTTGACAAAAATATAACGGGTTTTCGCATTAAAAGACAAGAACGAAAAAATTGCATTGTTTTTAATGTTTCGCGCCCTTATCTTTTAATTTCTAGACAACAACTGTTCTATTTATTGAAACAATAAAGGTTGTTGCGGTAACATACAGTATTCCGGAATGTTTATTTGACAATGTGTATCGCAGATCGCAGGCGTGGGATTGGCGGTTAGCGCGCATAGCGTGCCGCGTCTTCCATTATCGCCAACGTGCGGCTATTGCAATGCATTGTTATTTATTGCAACCCTTTTGCGGTGAGACCGTTTTGTATTGTAGACGTGCAAGATCGATGGATATAACTGTCCCGTAATAATACTTGCATTTGATATCTATTTTATGATTTCAATGGAGTACAGTAAACGTTTTTTCTACGTTTCCTGATGAAATGTGTCTATAACCGCTTCCCACATAATACTCTACAGATGGAAAATGTATCAGCCTATTGATTGATAAATGTTTCAATAATTATACCAAATTGTGCTCAGAATTATTTAGATTTTAGTTTACGAAAAGAAAATAACTCTGCTAAATGTTTGTTGTATAACTGTACGTACTTTAATGTTTTTTTTTTAAATTGAAAAGGACCTAATCTTTATTTTGAATTAGAACTGTACAGCTTTTATCTAATCTATATCAGATCCTAGATCCATGTACCTATATGCCGAGGTGCCTAAAGTGCACACGTTTTCTATGCCATCAAAGTAAATGTTATGTCCTATCCTAAATGTGACAAGCATTGAACCCAACTGTGAGATAGTAATTCCTTTCGACAGATAAAGCGGTAAAGAAATGAATTCAGCTTAATGACGTAGTTTAAAATGGAAAGGATTGAAATTATGTCATTTTGTAGATGTTTTTTGTGGTAGGATTTCCAAACACGCAACTGACCATAGATAATATAATTGGATGTCCAAACTTTTGACAAACGCAAGTGAAGCGTATAGGAAGCAACTGTCACTGGGCCTATATCCCGCGCATTGTGTCGCTGCTTCCGGCAGCGGCGGCCATCTTGGATGAATTCATTTAGCACGGTGGTCTGATTTATTGTCAAGTCACATTAAAGGGTGCAGTAGAAAAGCCATAGAGGACACATCGAGTGTTTTGTGACGGGTTTGGACAGAGCGTAATCTCTCTATTGAGCATCAATAGACATCGATACCTATGATACGAGTATTTCTATCATATATCCTTGTGTTCGCACGGGAATTAAAGTTATACCAGAAAAAATAGTCAACGTATGAGTATTCGGTATTTTAAATTACTTGCATGTCAATAAATAATAATAGATAATTGTTAGATTGGAATCGTTTTCTAAGTCAAAGATAAGTAAGCTACTTACTGCTTATATTAAACACCACTAATACTGTCTTTTGAATTTCATGAAACCTTCAAGTTTGCGAACCAGTTAGTATACTAGAAAGAGGCAACAAAAAGTTAATCTACTTAAAAATTAGCGAAATGCTAAATCGGTTTAAAAGATCTTTTTTAAGATGATTTAAGATAAATATGGTTATAATGGTTACATTCCCAGTTGTTGTTATCAATAGACGGGACTGTACTGTTTCGTGTGTGCCACAATGACGTGATTAGCAGAGATCAAAAGGTATTTAATATCCTTGATGGTTCAATTTTCCAGTCGCTTCAGCATTGCACCGCGACTGCTTGCTGTGAGGCTGTGACATAGATACTGGGAGATGTCTTAAAAAAATCTAATTAACAATATCCACGTAAATTCGTGACAGACTGTGGTTTAAATCCACTATGAGGAAATATACAAACGTAGAAAATAAATGTTTGGGTAAATTGTTTATTTCAGTTCTAAAACATCTTTGATCAGCAATACAATATAAAAATATTATAAAATTGTCGCTCCTAAAATTATGAATAGTGAATTCCTTCCAATTTTTTTCTCGAACGGTACAAAAACATCTTGCACTATTTATGAGGGAACGCGACGCAAATATTTTCCGGGAAGCTGAGTGTCCCGTTAAGCTTCACCACAGGTAGCGGTCCGCAACCCTTTACTTACCCCCTCCCCGGGGCGCAGGCCCCGCCCACCGCAACCCCCGGCGCCGGCACAGCCTCGCACTCACGCAGTTGGTGGAGCACACGAACCCCGCGCAGGCACCATGGCGTTGTGGACTCCGTACGCGGAACAGGCCCTCGACCTCAGCCGAACGACCGTGAAGACGGAGCGAGCCTCCCCCGAACCTGACACCATGGGATACGGCACGGTGCCCGAGTACTGCCCTCGCCAAGCGATATCTCCTCACGACAGGTTGCCGATACCGCAGTACTACGTGAACTACCACGAAGCGCCCTGCGTGCCCACAGCACAGATATCCCCAGAGTCGGTTCTAAGCGTCTGGTCTCCCAGTTCCTGTCGTAAATCGTCATCGCCTTCGGACTCTTTCGATGCCTACGAGGCGGAGTCTCTCTCCGATGATGTGGAGTACCAGGCATTTGAGAGAGACGCGCTGCGAGCGATGGCGGAGAAGAACGGCGGCAGTCTGCTGGGCAATAACCCGCGCATGCGGCGTGCGGTGCAGGGCAGCGCGGCGGCTGACGACTCCTACCGGCGTCAGCGCGAGCGTAACAACCACGCCGCCAAGCAGAGCCGCGACCGCCGAAAGTTGCGGGAGGTGCGCCTCGCCTTCCAGGTCACCTTCCTCAAGAAGAAGTTGGCGGACCTGCGCCTGCGTCTCGACCAGCGACTGTGCGCACGTTGTCGGCACCAGTGCACGTGTTAGGACTGCTTCCAGTGCTTGTGTATAATTTTTAAATATAAAGATACCTCGAGAGTAAAGACTGTTGTGTGCAATTGTGCTTTGTATACGCTTTGTTTGATTTCAACGTGTTTGAGAATATCTAAATGTATTTGTTAGTTGTAATTAAATTTTGTAAATATAGCCAATAAAATGCACGTGAAAAAGTTCCTAGAATTGTAAATAAAATATTGTATAGAGTATTAAATAGAAATATATTATTTAATAACTAAAGACGTGATGTTTCTTTTAAAGACCCCAAGCGAAGATTACCTTAAGGAAATGTAGGTAAATGATATTAACCGATTTAGATTTTGCTATGACGACAAATACAAAATTATCTTAGCCTGCAATATTGGTAGTTATTTGGAGAAAACTTATTTATTTACTAGAATAGATATTCGAGAGAAATGTAAATAAACAGATCGATAAGCAGTTTCGCAAGCGTGTTGTTTCGCTGCGCTGACACAAACAGAGTCATTACGCAGCTAATTAAACATCAAAATAACAGATTAGACTTGCAGTTTAAATCCTACTCGATAACTTAAATATGTTACGTGGAAGGAGTCATTAGTCTTATCAAGTGGCATTGGCATTATTGGTATTGTACTGTATATAGGTTTTTAACTGGAATTTGTTTGCATATCACATATAGCATATAGAACTACAACATGTACGCGACCCAAAATGTTTTTGTGTGTGGATTGCAGATTATTTATTACCTACTTCTTTATCTGATAAGGAGAACTGTTAGACCTCATAGATCGCGTCGCTAACAATGATCTCCAGATTGTATCAAACTTTGACACTTTGCAATAAAGGATTAGAGATCTAGAGATATGTACATAAATATGTTCACCAGATGTTTTTCATCTGTTTGACGCAAGACACGCGTTCTCAACAATTTTACAATGATCACCAGTTATTTTTTGCAATCCTTCAAATTTCGAAATAATCTTTAGACCTCGTTGGTATATGACATTAAAGTATAACTCTTTAGTTTTAAGTATACTGGTATAATATAGTTTGTAGAGATGCAGCAAAGATGAACATCGCCAAGACGTGAATATTAAACAGCCTGAGGGTTGCACGAGGGTTGCCCGAGTACATAGGGGTAGCACCCTTCCAGCATATATATGCACCGCCCTATACGACAATAAGGATGGAAGATGTGTGGTTGTTAAACATTTTATCATTCTATTTAAAACTATAAGACAGGAAAAGAAAACAACATTTCTTTGATTTCATAATGTTTAAATGAATACCGAAAAAAGACAGTTCTTAACTTGGAGAAAATCAGGTATTTGGGCATTGGAGAGCCTCGGTAAAATATAATATATCAAACTGCGGCTAGCCAGGCCAAGGCATGAACTAACGCGGAGTGCACGGACCACGGACCCACGAACATGCAACGCGGTGGAAGTTACATTTATGCAAGCTCTTCCGAATCACTTGTTCACTTATTAGAAATCCGCACAGGGTGACTAGTACTAAGTAAATTAGGTTGTCGACCTCTAATTACAATATAAGCATATAAAAATGAAATTTTTATTTTGTGTACAAAAAAATAAAAACTATCATCTGATCACTAGAGGCGTTGCCAACACTGGATCGATAATCCAATCCAATCAATGATCCTTACCCAACGCGATGCAACGTGGGGTGACAGGGGTGCAGCCCCAACCCTCGCTTGTGTAATTGTGAACCCTCTATTTACTGCCCCTATAGCGGCAGAAGATTTAAAATACATTGTAGGAGTACATTAGGCGTGTTTTTTCTAGACTTTGAATATAACTATTATTACAACTAAAATATATATATTTTTAAATTAGTATCAATAAATTGATAGCAATAAACTGTATTTATATTTAGGAACAATACTTTGGTTTATGGCGAGGAGTGAAAGATTACATATTAGTTGGAAAGCTAAAAATTATAATATTGCTAGGTTTACTTTTATTAAATTAATCCTAAAATGCTTGCGCTTAAAAATATTTTGTATTAAAAAAAAATAGTCATCTTTTAAGTCGTACTTTTTATTTCGTATTTATCTACACGTTTCATAATCCTTTCCACTTGCACATGTGACGCGCCGATATTGAAAAAAACCCTCGGAGATGCAGATCGCGCTGCGGACGATAGCCAAAGCAAATATTTGCTAAAATGATTTAAAGTTCTAACAACTTAGATGTCGTTCAACACCAACATAAGACAATAACACGTTGTTATGTTACAGTTACTTAGCTGTGGGTGTTCGTCAGTTTTTGCAAACGAACAAACAGAGCAACTGCTTTTATCTTAATCCCTGGAGACGTGCACAGCTTGTATTACACTTTGTACGAGGATTTTCGCATCCCTCATTGAAAGCACAGCATTTAGCGACGATTTAAATATTTTACTGTTATGTAAAATATTATAACATACGTACCTATACTTTTCCTGTCGGTTTACCTAAGTACATTAAGGAAATAACTCGCGATTAAAAAGTATTTTCTGAGCTTTTAGCAAAGTTTTACGAGACTCTTAGCGGAAGCATTATAAAAACGTTTATGTGCTGATGTAATTTTTGCAATAATCAATCCGATAGTTAACAAAGAATTAATTGAATTTAAGCAAATACTGTTTTCTCGGAAAATACAAGCTTTAATTTGCATTTAGCTTAGGACGGTAGCCATAAAGTTATCTTTGAACAGGACTTTAGTGTTTATAGTTAGGGATTGCAATCTGCAGGATTACGTCTTCGTTATATAGCAGGGATTAAACAAGTAATGCTCAACAGTTGCCCATCTTACGATTATCTCGTATTCTTTTTACACGCTTCAAAACCAACAAATAAATGTAGGCTTTCCGTAAAAGGTATAGGGATCGATTCCCTGCACCGCTCTCATACGCACCATGTAGAAGGATTAATGCTATAACGTGCAAATTATTTTTCTCCACTTTGATTTTAAATCATAAAATGTTTTGGGACTTTCGTTAATTCCAGAACCAAGATTTGTAGCTTAAGTAAATAAGGATTAAAGCCTAGCTTTATAGATAAATCGGCAAAGTTGCTTACCTAAGTTAAATGCGGGTGTATTTATGGCGGGCAATAGCCGCGGCGGCGGCGGCGGCCGCTGCGCAAACGTCACTTTATGATGCAGATTATAACAGGCCAGGTAGCCGGCACGCGACTTATAGATTATTCAAATTGCTTTGTTTTAAAAAATATATTAACATAGCCAGTTTATACAGCCGAAAACAATATTCTATGCATCAATTGTTTCAATTACTTTTTATGGAACTGAGTATAAAAATTACTTTAGTTCGGAGTCTAAACATTAGATCATGTTTTTGGGTTGCTATTGCCATCTCTTGATCGGTTATTTATTTACAAAAATATACGAGAATCGTAATTTAATAATACCTCATTATAAGTTGTCTCCTTATTTTACAGTTTCCGGTAGTATTACCGGAAGGGACGAGCGACAGTTGCTAAGGACACGGTCAAATGAATTTCATGAAAACTTTCCTGGACTATGCTCCCGGATATTGTGAAACTGACGGCGCATGCAATTTTAAAACAGATTGTCTGCTTGTTATGTTCCTTGCGTAAATAATTATGATTTACCAAGTGCCATCTGGTTTAGTTTTTTAAATTGTTTGAAAAGCGCAATTAAGTCGGCGGAGAAAATAATTATCTGTCTTATTTCTATTTGAGATTGTAACATTTTTCGTGGGTCACTTCATAGTTTTGGAAGTTGTGTAGCTCACTAGTTCTAACTCTGCTTACCTATATTGTATCAAAAATGTATAAACGATTCTTTGAATCACTAAAGCTGATCCATACGAAGTAAACAAGCTAACTGCGAGTCTAATTATTATCTTAATGTTAACTAATCAGTTTGTTATTGTGTTGCGGCATCGCCGGCGCCGGCAACGGTCGTTTCCTAATTTGTTTACCTCACAACACGGAATTAAATAATGTACGTAATTATGTCATATATCATAAATAACGTACTGTTTTTGTTATTTTTATGACACACTATTTGCTATCGATTTAAGTTAATTAGGTACAATTTTACAAACTAAACACATCAATATCAATAAGGATAGTCTCCTCTGTAATGTTACTAATATACATTTTTAAAACTCAAAAGTTAATAAAAGCTCTCTAATATCTATGTGTTGACACTAATTTAGGTTATAAACTGCGATATATAACATTAGTGACTGACACAGGATAAATTAATTTAGCTATCTAATAATTCATTTAAGTTAAGTCTGATATTATTTTAGTTAGGTAAACAAACTTAAACACATCCTCCTTAAGAAATAATGCGACTTAGAACACAGTGTAACAATATTATCATAAATTGTATATCAAAAATTTTAATGGTAATTTTATAATTTCATTTTTTTAACTGTGTATCTTTATTTCGAGACGCTTAGTCTTCAACGATGAATTAATCTACATAAATATCTCTTCACTGCAGAATTGTAAAAAAACAAATAAATTCTGGAAACTGCTTCGCTGAGAAAAAAAAATGTCATGAGCCGTAGAATTAAAACTTAACATAATAGAGTATAATCCACAAAACTACGCAAGGATTAAATATCGCAATAAACCGCAATAAACTATTGTTTTGTATTAACGGAGGCCCGTTAAGATATCAGGTAGCGTGGCCCTGCGGGGGAGATGGGTGGGGGTAAGCCCCCTTCAGCTAGGCTCCGCCCCCGACGCCGAAAAGGGCGCTTGAGCAATCGACGGGGTAGTCAATTGCGATCGATCCCCCGAGCCAGTCGGACATAACAAAGATGGCCCTGTGGACTCCTTACGCCGAAGACGCCGCTCTGGACTTGTCGAAGAAGTGCAAGAACCCATCACTGACACCGGACTACTATTCAAACAATGTTGTGTATGGATACCCCTATCCGGTCCCGGACCCACATCCATACTATGGATATCCTGTGGATACGTTCGTGCCGGTTCCGCGATCATCACCATTATCGGGAGACAGCATGTGCTCATACACCATGCCGGTCAGTCCGCGCAATGGCATGATATCTCCACCGGCATCGCCGGCGTCCCAGCACACAGGACAGTCGAGTGGGAAGAGGTCCAGCTACATGGATGTGGACTCGCTGTCGGACGACCCGGACTTCCAGGAGTTCGAAAAGGATACGCTGCGAGCGATGGCTGAGAAGAACGGCGGCAGCCTGCTGGGCAACAACCCGCGCATGCGTCGCGCAGTTCAGGGCAGCGTGGCGGCGGACGACTCCTACCGGCGTCAGCGCGAGCGCAACAACCACGCCGCCAAACAGAGCCGCGACCGCCGCAAGCTGCGGGAGATACACCTCGCCCTCAAGGTCACCTTCCTGCGCAACGAGCTCGCCAAGCTGCGGAGCCGCGTCGCCGCCGCCGCCTGCGCGCGCTGCCGCCAGCCAACACTCACACTGCACATCTCCGACTGAGAGAAACCTGTAGCGTAGGTCTGAGAAGAAATGTAAACCATTTCATAGGGCAGATGTATTCGATGTTATTTATTGTAGACTTAATTTGGCGATTTTTTAGAGGTGCAATATTTATTTGTAAATATTTAGGATGTTAAGCGCAATTTATGTTAATTGTAAGCTAGAATAAGACAGAGATATCTAATTTTATACTGGCAAATTAATAAAATTATTAAATAAATAACGATCATTTTCATTTGTACAAAAACTTTGGACAGAATCTTCTATTCCTCATTAAAGCTAAGCTCTGTACGGCAAATGCAGTCTTCCTTCAAGCATTTTTGTTAAATAAATAGCTTCTTGTAATCGGATTAAAGGACTAACGGTTGTTCTGTGACTACCAACGGCCATAAACCAGTCGTTAAAGCCTCCGCCGGCTCTGAATGCTAAAAACGATTCTTGTTTCAGGGAAATTCCCTAAAGATAATCTATTTTTAAACCTAACAAAGTCTATACAAAATTACTTTTTATTACTGTTACTTTAATGTTGTCTATCTCAATAAATAGGTTCAGTTTATGAATAAAAAAAAATATTTTTTACTCTAACTAGACATTTTTTACAGTGTCAGTTGTGCAGTAGCTATGTAAGTGTTATAGGCCATTGTTGTGTCATATGGTGTTTATTGTGTTTAGTGTTGCACAACACAATGATCGGGGCGGCGGGGGGCGCGGCTGCGCGTGCGCGGGCCAATAGCGGCGCGTAAGCTCGCCGTAAAAAACTAACAACTCCGACCTCACATATTCATGTTTTTAAAGGGCAATTGAATGGAAGTCTTTTGTTATTGTGAGGCGTGGTATATGATTAATATTGGCATTTTTAAAATAAAAAAGTAACATTTTACCACTGTTGTATTTATCGTATCATCTCTGCAGGATATTAGGGAAATATTTAAAGAAATAAAAATAAAACAAATAGTTAACTTAGTGTAAATTGTTATAATGACTATAGAAACACTAAACATATGGTGCCGTACAGAGTAGTAGCAGTAGGCTACTGCTTCTGTTTGACGACGTGCGCCAAGTCGAACTTGCCGCGCACGCACTTCAGCTTCACGCCCGGACAGTCCTTCACTCTGAAACATGTTTACAAACAGAATTATTTTATCTAAACTACATTCATATTACGTCATATGTCAATTCACAGTTACAATTATGCATATAAATGTTGCTCTATTATATAATATTATACATTGAAATTGTACCTTAGCCATGCTAAATGCAATGCAATGTTTCTATAAGAAAGCTAACAGAAAAATATTTTATACTAGCTGTTGCCCGCGACTTCGTCCGCGTGAAATATTAAAGTTCAGAACTTACGTTCGCCTCTTTTTTCATTATTAATAGTTGCTCAATATTAGTAATACTAAAATATAGCCTATGTTACTCACAGATTAATTACCTTTCTAATGGTGAAAGAATTTTTAAAATCGGCCCAGCAGTTTTTGCGTGAATCAAACACATACAAAAATACAAAGTTTTCCTCTTTATAATATTAGTATAGATATAGATATAGATAGTATAGAAGTATAGAAGTATAGATTTATTTGAAGTGGATAGTGTCTAATGTTCAGTAGTAGCGGCTACTACTGCAGTGGGCAGTGGGCAGTGTGCAGTGTGCAGTGTGCAGTGGGCAGTGCAGTGGGCAGTGGGCAGTGGGCAGTGTGCAGTGGGCAGTGGGCAGTACACGGTAAGTACCTGCCGACGCGGACAAGCACGATGTTGTGTTCCTGCAGGTTGTGTCCGATGCCGGGAACGTACGCGATCATCTCCTTGCCGTTGGAGAGTCGCGCCAACACGCACTTGCGGTTCGCGGAGTTCGGCTTCCTTGGTTTTCTTATCAATGTCTTTAGTACCACGCCCTGTAAAATTATAGATGGGAAGCAGCGATATGAGTAACCTACATTCTTTAATTGTACATTCAATAAGAAACGCTGCACTCAGAGTCTCTAATTGGCCACTAAGCGATACCTTGTAGATGTGAATTTCTAGTAGAGAGTTGAAGTTCTATTTAGGCATTTTATTTAATCGTTGCCATGGTAACGTACCTTAGCGAACGGTTTCCCGTTAAGCGGGTTCCTCGACTTCCTGTTCTTCTTGTGTGGCCCCAACCGATGCATCTGCGCCAGCGAGGCCATGGCACGGCTGAACAGGCCCAACGGCGTGCCAGTGCTCTCCGCCGCCGGCGAGACAGGTTGGCTTACAGCTGGAATCAAAATCAAAGTATTCACATTCATATGATTTATCTGTTTTTTTTCTACACGTAAGTAGACTTTCAATTTTACTTGTTACCAATTATTTTTTTATTGTTATTCACGTTTATTTTTGTTTTTAAATCTGAATTTTATATCTTATGCATTTAATCTTTTAAAAAAATATTAAATACAACAAAGTTACATTATAGAATTTGTACTGTTGAAAAAGCAATTTAAATATCAAATTTTAGAAGTAAATTAGGGTTTAGGTATAGCCAAGTCTCTGTAAGGAAGTCTGTGATATGTGTGGGCGTACGACGTACATGACATTGTCACGCCGTGTCGGGATCTGTAATCTGTCAGCGCATCACACCGTTACAAATAACAAGGTGCAGTCAGCAGTCAGCAGTCAGCAGTCAGTCTGCAGTCTGGCCGAGTGGCAGGCTGGCAGGTGACGACTGCACTTCGCCGCTTCACGGATTATACCGGGACTTATCTATTGCAGATATCTTAATGTCAACTTATCATTCTAATTTATACTTAATGCAGTTGTGATATAGTTCAGAATACTATACATGCATAATACATTACATCTAGTAAATGCTGTTTTGTAGCTTTTTATAATAACACACGCTTTTGTAATTTATCTCGTTAATTAAATGGAACTTAAAGGTCTTCCTTTCGTTGATTTTCTACAACATAAAGTGTTGCAATTCACCAGTTCTAACGAACTATGTTAATTGGTAAGAGGACACAGATGAGATGGTAATATCTAATGACAAGCATGATTAATTTTGTTATTATTGTTGCATTGGTCTATATTTTCATAGAAGTAGATAATATTGTTGTTTGTAAACGATTATATGATTTAATTGTTTAGAGAAGTATGTTATTGACATTTGTTCAGTAAATGCTGGGCGGATTGTATGAATTGTATGGTTGGCTCAGCGGGGGCGGCGACTGCCCGCGCGGCGCGGGGCGGGATAGCGGGACCCGGGACGTATGATTGACACGCTGCGTTGCTGCGTTGATCCCATGAGAACATCGATGTTATATAAACATATTGTATTAAAATACCACTACTGTATTGTCGCGAAATGTTATTGTTTGGAAAACTACGAATAAACCGTTCTTCAAGTGTTTAGTATGGCTACATGTGGTATCACAATCGATCAACAGAATTCTAGATAACTAGCTTTAGGTTATTTATTGCGAAAATCAATAATTATACACGATACTTAACAGAGGATAGTTTGACTTAAGATGGTGTCATGTTTGGTTGACGCCAAATAACATGTCTAGTGTCTACTTTGCGTGTCCCTTGTGTTGGGTACTTCAAGAACATAGAGGGCGCACGCAACAATTATAAAATCAGGAAACAAAGGCGTAGTATTACTACGTAAGAAACTTAAATGCATTTCAGGAGTTGTCAATATTTGCGTCGGAACTAAAACAACAAACGTGTGTCCGGATTGTCACGTCACGTAGTGTCCGGCTGACGTCATTGTGAGTGTCCGGCTGTCCGGCGAGCGTCCCGCGGGACTGCGCACTTTGCATCTGCCATATGCAAGAAAACAATGCGTTTGACATAATACATGAGCGGAAGCGGTTTTATGGTGATAAACCAAAACGTGTACATAGGTTCACAACACAAATAAAAAAAAACTATTATAACTTTTAGACGTCCTCTAAAAGTGCAAGGTTAATTATTTTTATTTGCTATATAAACTTTACATCAAAATATTTTTATTGAACAAAACGCTCGCGCTTATGTCTTGAGGTGTACAAGTACCTGCTCTTTTTGCATATTATAATCCGCTAATAGTGGGCATTGTGCGCAGATGACGGGCGCAGATTTAAAAATGATCCTATCTCTGACTCCCATTCTTGAACAAAAACCCGTGCGCAGTGACAGTGACAGTGACAGGGACAATGGGCAAGAGTTGGTCTCGGCCTCGGCGGACATTCTAGTATTATTGTTATAAATCATATTTTTAAATACGGGAATTGTACGTCTTTATCGGCCACAAATTACGGCGAGAGTACACTGGACGCGATGTAAATGCTACACTTTTATTTCTTAATTTCGGTAATTCTAGTATAGAAAACTTTTAGGTTTTATCTATTAATTAGTTAACTGAATTGCCTTGAGACAATGCTTATCATTTTTTTTATTAAAAAAAAATCTGCAAATTTCCTACAACAGTAGAAGACAAATATAAAAAAAGTATCACACTTGCCATATTAAAAGCCAATACAGTATGATTAAACTGCATTTCCTATCGAGAAACATTTGTAAAAAGCATAGTTTGTTATATTATTAGCATAGCGCGCGATGTGCGACAGTGTTTAAGACGTAGTCGTCTATTGTGATTGCATTTGCAGTTCGCAACAGTAACAGCGCTACTTACACAACACAACACAACGAACTGCAAATAACTGTTTTGTTATCACCTAATCCTTTACTATTTCTGTGGCTTATTAATGTACAACACAGTTTCTGGGAAGGACTTCTGATTATGGATACGGGGTGAGTTTGCCATTTTATGTCAATAGGAAGCATGTGTAAATATAGATATGGTCATTTACGTGTCATTTACTCTGCTATTGTGTTCGCTGGTCCCTTATGTATATTGTAATCTTGTTACGTCATACATTTATTGTTAAATACGTATTCGTAAGAGCCCCTGCAGACTAGACTTTTCATCAATCAATAGTTTATTTGGGCGCTTAATCAGTATGAAGAAGTATAGAGATGCTCACATTACACCGATTTCTATATGAGTTTGACTTGAAAAACCGAGCAGATCTATCGGCCGATAAAAACTCTGTTGCCTGTGGGGGCTCTAAAAGCTATATTCTCATATCGCCCGAAATCAATCGTCTCAAGTTTATATCTTTCTTACAATTCCGAATCTAGACGTATATCAGTGTGCAGTTCAGTACGCGTGAGACTGTCTCGACGACGTTCGATCATTCTATGATTGCTCCACTTGCTTGAACCGTGGACTAGTTAACTGAAAGGTATCAATGACGCAAATGGCATTAGAAAGAGCGGAAGTGTCCGAGAGAGGCATTGATGTCGACGTTGAGGTGCTGAATATGTAAGCGCCTGCTAAGTGGTAGCACAAGGCGTACAATGCGAGGTGCACAATGCGGCCGGGCCTGTGCTACACGCCGGCCGCCGGACTGGGCGGAGGTGTGAATGGTGCAGATTGCGGGGCTGCGGTCAACGCGCTGATTCACGCTGGCTCCGCAACCCTTTTGTTTGGACCGTACCGTGCGATGGACGGTAGTGGCAGCAAATAAAGCAAGCGGAATTCTATTTTATATTCAAGGTAATAGAAAGTTAGGATGAATTGTGATATTTATTCCAAGACAATATATTTCGTTCCTGAGTTTACTGACAATTTGCATTTTATGATACCGTATTAGCCATACGTCGTAATTGTTTTATATTCGTGCAGGCATAGCTACAAACTACAGACATCAAGTCGCTATTAAATTTCTGTGCAATATTAAAAACTTCGTAAATATAAGAAAATAATCGCGATATACTTTGTATCGGTAGTTTAGTTTAATATGAATGTTTTGTCCATTACTATTTGTTTTGCTAACGGTACTGGAACCGCACGACTTAATCCGGGTCCACGCGGAAGGGTTCCTCGCAAAATACAGGCGCGACATAACGATCCCTTGCTAATACGCTGACCGTAACAATGCTATGCCACAATCGTCTCCATTGCATTGATAATACATGCCACAATCGCGTGTAACAAAGTGGCAGCTGGTGAATCTTGATGATGCAGATGTGAGCATCGGTAAATTGAGCCGCCGCTATATTGACAGCTATGTGCTGTTGGTTTCCTATTTACCATGTAGGACATAAGTGCAAAAGGCAAACAATGCAACGCGTCGTACGCTGTCCCTTTGTAACTCTTTAATATTAAATGAGAATTCATTTTTTCTCCTAATATAGTTATTCTCATCAGTGTAATTTTAATAAATATTTACGACTGCAAGGAATTGTGGTAAAGATAAATTATAATTTTTGAGGTTGGGCTTTGATCATATCCAAATTAATATACTAAACTTAAATTATTTTTGTTTAAATTACAATACTAGCTTTCGCCTGCTACTGTGGCTTCGTGGAATAAAAAAACAAAAATAAGTAGCCTATGTATAATTCCAGACAATCCTCTCCATCTATATCAAATTTCATTGAGAACGGCTCAGCAGTTTAGACTACTAACTCTAACAAACATAAACTTTCGCATTTATAATATAATATTAGTAAGATATACTTATATAAGGAAACAAGTGAGTTGTTTAAATATTGTACAATGGAATATTTTAATGAATTGTTGCTGAATTACAACTGATCGGGTCCAAAAATGTAGATGAATTAGCAAATGGACAAGTTACATTTTGAATAACACATTGGTTACTTTTTATGTTTAACAGCTTATCAGGTAACACATGTTATATAGAGTTATGTTTCCACTTAAAGTAGAAGGCAGCAGATTGTCTAATGCTACATTTTTAGAGGGTTTTGTTTATAATTAGAAATGAAAATTGGTTGTAACTCTTTTTATTGATTGTTGGGGAAATATATATTTCTCTTTTACATTGCACACTTATATAAGAATCAATTAGTATGTACAAATATTTTCTAGCTTAAATCAAGCTTAACCGAGTTCATACTAGAGGTATATTAACTTTAAATGTTTACAGAATAAAAGAAAACTCAAAATAATTCTGGGTATATGCTTTTGATAGTCGTGTATTAAAGAAAGTATGAAATTTGTATAATAATTTAATTTGTAATGGAATATATAAATTACCAAATTCCTAACACCCCACCAAATATAGAGTTTAAATTATAACAACAAATACGTTGAACACTTCATGGAAGCTCATTCTTAGTCATAAACTAAGGCTTGGACCATTGTCTGGGTCTAAATCTTAGACTTTAAATAAATATTAAGAATTATATAAATATAGTATAAAACACATGATAGGAAGGAAAATGATCAACATACCTGGTATCTGATGACATTGTGTCCTAATTCCTGAAGCTAAAAGATTTATTCCCCTTCTTATTAGATTCATCTGAAAACAAACAAAACGAGTGAGGTTAAATTATTTATAAACTTTTGTAATTTTATTTATAACATCAATGTCCATATTTGAGAAATGTTTAAACTTAAAACGTTAAAATGTAGGTCTCTGTAAAGTGTAATTCTGTACCTTTAACTTAAAAGTAATATAAAATTACAATATTAATTTTATAACCTTTAAATTAACAAAACGAAATCCATTGACATTGGCAGTCACAGCTGATGCTGACATTGACAGTTACAGTAAGTTTAAAAGTTTTTAGCAACACACATTTATCTTTTGTTAAAAAAATATTTCGTAAACTTCTGAAGTATTCACTTTACTTTAATTATTTATAATTTGATTGTTTATTCCAATGTACAAAAGGATATTTTAGTAGTAAAACTTTTAAAATGCTATTTCTTTTCATCAACAGATGGCGCTTATAGGAATTCATTTTGTTGGTTCGAAAAGTTTACACTACTGGTCAGTAGATGGCAGTTAATGTTAATTAATTTTCATGTCAACTTTATAAAAATTATTTTGTTTTACTTTTATAAGCACAAGATTTACCGCACAATCCAACATGATATGACACAAAATATTGGCTTTAAATCTGTTTTTACATTTTTATTGTATTTTGTTACAAGTATTGGTTTAACTGTAACTGGCCTGAGTGCAAATTTTACCTACACTAGGTTTAAAAAATGTTATCACAAGGAATAGGTGAAAAATCTACAACATAAGCAAACAGAAGCTGTAACATGCAGTATGAAGGTGGACGCGTAATCCTCATACCATGTGATTGAATTAAAACTTCCCGCGGATCTTGCAAAGTTTTATTGAGTCTGAGCTCGGGGGCGTAGCTTTAACATTTATATTGGAATTTTTACATAATATTGCCGCTGGGGGGCGGGGGCGCGGGCGAGGGCGAGGGTAGCGTTTAATATCTCCGCTTATTATCGTTTTATTAAATGGAGGATTTGAACGATGTGATTTTATTACGGCTGGCCATTGCTTGAGCTTTTAACGCCGACTTCTTATTTTAACTTAATTTGCATTGGCTTTATCTTTCTTTTTTATTTAAATTGGCTTATTCTTGTTGACGATTTCAATTTTATGATTGTGTCTTGTGTCGTTTAAATTTGATTTTAGAGCAATAGCAGAAATTGTTACACTATTTATTTCATATAATACAAAATGGTGTTACACTTCCAACTACTTAGGTTTTTTAAATAAACAGTTTTTAATACGTATTTTTTATTATTATCAAAAAATATATTATACATTAGTGTGTATTTAACTTATTGTACTTAAATATAATAACATTGAGTTGTAACACTTGTAAACTAAAAAAAAATCAGTCTTCGCTGTCGAGTTGTATCTGACAGAGGAAGGGCTGCGGTAGATGGCACCACCAGTCTCGCAGGCCGGGGCTCAGCGCGTCTAACGCCGCGCAGTGCGGCTCCTCCGCAGCATTGCTGCACATAACAGAAGAACTATTTTAGTAGTGTTAGTATAGAATAAGAGAATTAAATGTATAATTATTATTTATGTGATTTTTGACATGGTTTTTGTATTATGTCAAGTAATATAACAAAGATTTTATCACGCTATTTTCTGCTGTATTTTCATACATACCTAGAGGTCAATCCATTCTCCCCAGCCCAGCGGTCGAAGCCGATCTCCCTGATGTCGTCACCTGGGACACGTCACAGGCATTATCTACTTGGTAGGATTGATAAATCCGCCTAATGTATGGTCATTTAAAACTGGGTATCCATAATACATAACTAATGATTTTTGTAACCCGGCTTGTGGATTGATAGCAGACTCATTAACCTAACGTCTTTATTTGCAGCCAACGTGCATGTAACTATGGTGTATTAAGACATAACTGAGTACATGTCGAGTGCAGAGTCCACGCTTCGAGCAATCATTACCTTTTAGTAGTTAGTTTATGCGTCTGGCATTTACTTTGCACTATCGCTAATGGTTCGCTGTATAAAGTTGTGTGGGGCCACACTAAACGGTACTCGTGATAAACATGACTACTATATGTTTGTGTGTAACCTGATTATTTATGTACAATTTGAGATATTAAGATATTACCAATTCATGTATAAAAAACCGCTTTAAGCTTTAACGTGTAAGTCGTCATATCATCATTTTACATGTTTATAAACCTATTATTTCACATTAGTTGTTAAATGTTATATAAGTGTA
Source organism: Papilio memnon (assembly GCA_003118335.3). Taxonomy (NCBI): domain Eukaryota; kingdom Metazoa; phylum Arthropoda; class Insecta; order Lepidoptera; family Papilionidae; genus Papilio; species Papilio memnon. The sequence goes on along the minus strand of LD688931.1, from coordinate 5,687,705 downwards.
TATCCGAGTTATATGTCGGTGTGTCAGCACACTAAATGCACATGTATGTTCACAGCTCGTTAGCGGGCGCGCTATCTCCGCGTTTTAGCACAACTTGAGCTACAAACAGTTTTATAGTCCTGCCCCAGAACTAAGACCCCTATCTCTGCTCCCACACTCCTCGCACCATTAGCCTGAATCCTGGTAGACTTTGGACCGATGACTTGTAAAAGTAAAATTACATAAACTATGTTCATATCATCTCTCCTACCTTATCCTACTCCCTTAGGTCGGCGCACCGGGTTTTCGTCCTCCAGATAACTCTGTCATCCGTCATCTCAGTCATCACTCCCTTCTTGATCATGTCACCTTTAACTCTTCCGGTGTACCTCCACACTCATAACTAACGCCCTTTTTGTCACACGCGATTCATCCCCTCTCAAAAGCTGTGTTCATAGTCTATTAGAAACAATTACATTTCTTATGTGTATGACGACTTGCTGAATAATTGAACAAGAGAAAAGGGAAAAGTTGTTTGTGTGACTAGAATGGCAAGAGTTCTGGCATTCGTATTCATGCGGCAACTAAAGTGAACTGTTCACTTATTCAAATAGTTCGCAAGTATTCCTTCTATAGTAGGGAAGTGTAACAATTACCATCGACACTGGTCCATGTCTTGTGATCGTGCAGGTTGGAGATGCCAAGCCACACTACCAGCTTGTCTGCGGCATCGGTCACGGCGGGGTAGTGCATGCCGCGCACCAACTTCTGCATAAACAGGAACTCTTCCTGCAAAAACAATTATAAATTAGATGTATTGGATATAGAGGAAGCTAGAGAAGGAGAGGAAAGCCTCTATTTTTGTCAACTCAAAAGAAAATGGTGACTCCTTCAAGATGTAACCTCAGACTTGGGCACGGCCAGCTTGCCGCCTTCCTCCGCACACGTGTCCCGCGCCACCGGCCACGACTGAGACCGGTACACTATTCTGTAAGCCGTCCTCAGCTTCTCGTTTTTTACATACCCTGAGAAAAACTGTCATTAATACAGGAATATTGGATCAATACTAGGTAATAAAAATTAAAAAGTTTAGCAGTACCTTGTAGAGCATGACTGTTTACGAAGCTTACAATAGTCATCAAAGTGAAGATGCACATTTCTTGTAACCTGCAAATAAAAAATCACATTTATAAATATTCCACTTGATATATGAACTGTTTGATTCTCTGGACTCTCTATAAATTTAGCGTAAATATGACAAAATTGTAATACGCGCTTACCTCATTTTGTAAGATCGTATTTTATGCAATTCTTGTGACAATTTGCGCTCCTTATCTTTCTGCACTTGTTAACTGCAATATAACAAAATTTTGTTTACATATTTCAAAATCAATTCAAATTGACCCATCACGGGGTTAATCACGATCCGAGTAAGTGCAATCAGGCATGTTGACAAAAAGTTGTTATTAAAAGTCAGAGGAATACAGTAATAAAGGCTATTTAACTAAACAAGTTATTACAATGTAGTAATCGATTTGCACACAGCAGTTTAATATGTGTAGCAATAGCGTATGTTATTCAAATATTGCAATGGAACTTTGGCGCAGTGTTTCATAGAAAAGCGTGAAAGTTCTCCACTACTATCCTTTTCTTCCTAAATGACCGAGCAAAGTCTTTAGTCAGACGCAATCTAACCTGTTAGGGAATTATACTAAAACCTACTTACCTGTTTACTTCTCAATATTTTATTATAAATATTCACAATAAGTTTGTCGCTAAATAAACATGTTTTGTGTTCGCGACCGGTCCGTTTGTATTGAGGTGTGCGCGTGCACTGACAGCCGGCTAACGGTACAGCGGTATGTCAGCTCAGTTACGGCTAGCCCCCGGTGCCCCGAGCCCGCTATCTGCGAGGTAGTGCCTAGGAGATAGCGGATAGCCACGACCCGACACTTTATCACGCTCCTGCCACTGACTTGTGATAAGAATTTTTGGAAACACGTATGGTGAACGTGATCAGGCTGAGTGCGCTTTAACTACGTATACTATAATACACTGACTACGTATCTCCCTGATCCCTGCCATTCCCCACTAACAAAGTGTCGGCGCATCAAGTTTATGTCCTCTATCTATCTTCCGTCAACTCAGTCGTCACCACTTTTTTGATTTTGTTACCTTTCACCTTTAGGAAAATCCTTCTATCAATCAAATCTTTAAAAATTCCCACTATGAGGATCAGTTCACGTAATACGGAATTAAATGAAATGGTCCATTGGGCAATAGCTTTTTTTTAAGTATCTTGTAATATCAAAATTTATGGCCAACATTGTTGAACTTGACGCGATCATACTTCGACAAGCCGATTTTAGCTCTCAAAATAACCTGCAAGAAATAGTTACCAAGTTAACAATGATGGTTTGGTCGAGATAAAAATAAGTATATTGAAGTAGACAGATTTAGAGATAAATTGACGCATTAGCCACTTCAATGATACGACTTTGAAGTGCTTTATCTGGTAGACTTCTCGCAGACGTACCGTCATATGACGAGATGTCTGGCAAGGTTCTACGAGACAACACTATCTATTTTTACATGCCGACTGTACTACCAATTTTTTTAATATTCTATAGTTTCCTTGGTCTTAACTTATAGCTAACTTGTATTTGTGTTGTTTAATGTCTCCAACAGATTCGTAATTAAACATAGGCACTCATGTCCACAGAAATAAAATCACTTGGCAATAAATAAGACTTTAATGATTACTGATTAAATAAATTACTCAAATATAAATAGAACACATAAAGCAGTTAATAATTAACTATCCATAAGAGTAATGGAAGCCATGTCCAGCGCCGTGGCCGCCGAAGTACCAGCCCGCGCCGTACCCACCGAGCGGGTTCCGATAACTGTTAATGGATTCATCGGGAACATGGTTTTCGGTTATTTTGAAACCGATCTTTGTATTCTTATGCACCACACTATGTAGAGGTATGACCGTCAAATCGTGGACCGGTAAGAGATGGTTGTGAATAGGTAGCAACACAGGCACCAACTGCTGGTGGGTGACGTTTGGAGACCCGTGGGATACCGTATGCGAGATGACAGTGGGCCCGTCATGGTGCGCGTTCCCATGGGCCTGGTGGACGTTGGTGATTGGAATGACGTGTAAGTTGGATACTAGTAACTGATGAGGTATGGAAATGGATATGGGTAGAGTCTGTGACTTCTGTTTCCTGGCAGGCTCGATGACGATGGTGTGGAGAGGTATTGGCAAGATTTTTTCAATGTCATGTTTAATAATGGTTTGAGTGATATGCTTCAAGTTGTCGAGCGATCGCTGGACTCGCTGCAGCTGTGGTATGCCGACGACTACATCAGAGTATGTCACCGTCAAAACTAATAGAACACTTAGTTTCGCCATCTGGAAAGAAGAATACCGAGATTAAAAAAATATATGTTGACAATTGGAAAAATCCCAAGGAGAGACGCGACGATGATAGAATGCCCAAACAGGGAAATATCTTATATAAATATGGCTACCTAAAGAAAATGTATAATTTAGTCAACAGAGAAAATATTGTATTGATTTAAACAACAATATTTTAACTATTCCGCCTACTCCATAGTGTACATATAGTCGTGATGATATCACCGTAATGTGACGTGCGTCATTGGCCCGCGCAATAACTCACGCGTGTCAGGTGCAGCGGGTAATAACCTGTCACCTATCACCTGTCGCCTGTCGCCTGTCACTCCTCACTGACATTGTTAGCTGACGATACATGTAACTGAGAGTTTAATTTGAAGCCTCCTGTATATCGCACAGAGAATTTTTAATTAAGCGATTACTCTTTTTATTTTGAACACTTGCTGTCACCACACAGGGTCGAAATATTGGGTTAATAAAAATGTCAATAGATGTCGTTACTAATCTGCACAACTTTAATTGAAACTACGCCACTAGTGTTGATTAGTGTTTATAGAATATACCACAGTTTTATATTTACTTTATATTTCATTTTGATAAGTTTAGCGACAAACGACAGCGACAAGCGCGGACTGTGCATCATTTATGAAGCTCGGCGGCGCTGGACGTCGTCACAAGGTCACATTGTAATTAACTAACTTGTTAAAACTCAGAGGGAGGCCGCTGTGTGCCTACGGGCTAGAATAACAGCTTGTTAGTATATTGACGGTCACTCGTACTCGTGGTGGTGCTAGTCACTGCGTACATGTCTATTTCATGAATGTGCGGAAAATAATTGCTTAAATTTTAATCATTGCTTTAAATAAAATAAAACTTAGATTTTTCATAGATTTTGTAATTGTTTTTTTAATGTTTGGAGCCCCTTAATTAGAAATCCTATTATAAAACAGAATCCTATCGCAGATTCAACTGAAATGAATTTATACAAAGGCGACAAGCTCAAAGAAGCCTCGTGGGAATTGACACACTAATTAACAGAGACTAGACTAGCTTTATTATTGAACATTTCTTATCTACCGTCTCTATAGATATGTTACCATCAATGCAGCACGTAGACTCAATCATATTGTACTAAAAAATATGAAGTCAATTATGTGTAACAATTTAAAAGAAACAACACATGATTAAATGTTTCTACAAGCCCCAGTTTACTATACGGTGCATTGAAGTGTTTGCAATATATTATAGTTACACTATTAATAACTAAATCATTAATTTCCTAAAAAGTTAGTTAAACGGTATTCATACCGATAAACTTGTGATTAGTTACTATGTCACAGTTAATCTATCAGGTTCCTAAAGCTTAAACTTTCCATGAGTAATAAATAAATAAATAAACTCGTCAATCGACTACTGATAAAATACAATTTAGCAAATCGGACATAGAAACTAGTCGGTGTCAAAAGTTTATTAATTGCTGTGATGTCGTTTGGTCTCATTCCCTGAGCTGTTGTTTCCGTGCCCGCAATAAATCACCTTCCAGAAACTTCTTTGATTATCTCCAAATTAGTTGGTGTCAATTCGTCCGCTAGACCGGTTCCAATTGAATTATTTTGTTATTTTTATTTACGGAAGCTTAGGATCAAACAGTTATCTGTATAAAATTAATAAGGTGTGTCCAAATATTGACTTGCTCAATAGCAAACTAATCTAAATAAACAATACATATTAATATTAACTCGTCGTCGTCTATCGTGTTGAAGATCTGTAGCTACAATTGTTGTTATTTCCGGTAAATGGATGTTTTTATTTTTTTCCTCCCGAGGTTTAATAATTTTCCTGTAATCCTTCTTACATGCTTTTATTACAGGAAATAAAATAATTTAAAGTTTTTTTTATTCTATGCGGATAATGTTTATGGCTGTATGTCAGGTTGCCCTTTGACTAAAAACATTAACTGTCATAAATTGACCGTGACGTTCCATTCAAAAAAGGCGGCAAACCACTTGTTAAAACTGTATCAATTTCGAAGGCTTTTTACTTTCCTGTCTAGGTCAAGACAAGGAGGTGAGTGGGCGACAAAACAGATAATAAAATCGTTAAGCCGGTAACCTTTACGTGCAGCGTGCCGTGCTATAGCACCCGCTGTCACTTTTGATTTTAAATAATTAATACTGCCAGAGATAAATCAGAGGTTAGGCACCGTTACCTGTCCCGCCGTGTGGCAATACCGATTAGAATGTTGTCAATAGAATTCTTGCCAATTTGTCTCCTACAAGGATGACGTACAATTGTTTGAAGCGGTGAGATAAAAATGACGTTATGATACTCTTTTGTTTGTGGCGCGATCTACTGATTGAACATAAAATTCGGAATTTATTTAACATAGAGATCAAATAGATATAATCAATTCTTAGTAGTTTTCTCTCAGTAATTAGTATTTAATAGTTTGCATGTATCTTATGAAAAAGTTTGGACGTTTTTGGAATTTGCAAGCCGATCATGTGACGATCGCAATCAAACAAACATTACTACAAATACGCCCATCCTCAATCTTACTAATATTATAAACGGGAAAGTTTAGATGGATGCTTGTTAGAGTTTGTATCCTAAACTGCTCAACGGATCTCGATGAAATGTGGTATAGATGTAGAGGATAGTCTGTAAGAACACATAGGCTACTCACTTTTGTTTTAATTTATTATAATTCCACGCGAAAATAGTCGTGCGCAAAAGCTAGTTAATTAATAAATTAGTTTATTTATGACTAGCATTCGCCCGCGACTCCGTCCGTGTGGAATTAAAAAAAACAAAAGTAAGTAGCCTATGTGTTCTTCCAGACTACGTTCTACATCTATGCCAAATTTCATCCAGATCCGTTCGGCCTTTTAGGCTACAAACTCTAACAAACATCCATCTATCCATCCATCCATCCATCCATCCATCTAAACTTTCGCATTTATAATATTAGTAAGAAGTAAGAAGTAAGAAGTAAGATTAGTAATATTTAAGTAAATAATATATGTCTCCGTTAATTGTTACGCTTATAAAGAACGTTTAAGTAAGCATCTCTGGTTATCTGCTGTTTCTAAACAAACACATTGTAATTATTTCTATTCTAAGTTTTTAAACATAACGTAAGATGAAAACCGTTACATACATACCTTCAAACGTGCGAGGTTCATAATCAATTAAATATAAAAAGACGTATTAGTAACATTTTTTTTAGTCATAGTAAAGCGAAATTCCGGAAATATACCAGAAACGGATTGGGTTATTTGGAATAACGAATTAAAAATTTAAGTGTAAAGCAAAAAAAGTCTGAACCTACCTTTAGGCAGCAGTAACAGGAGGAGAATCCTAATACCGTATTGGGATATAAAATTACGCGCGCATTTTAAAAATATTCTTTGTATGTTGATACAACCGCACTAAATGTGCACTATAGCAGAATGAGCCAGCTTGTATGTCCGTGCTTTACTCGACTGTGGCCAGTAGGTGACCAAATACCGGTAGGACATGTTTAGACGTTTATCAATGTAATAACTCAACATTGTCACCTTGTCAGGTGGACAGAGTTTACTGTTTGTCTAGCAGAATTCGTTACATCTCTCTAAACTCCTGTTTAATAACTGTTTATTGTGCGTACAAATCATTAATTTGAATTCAAATAGGTTACTATAGTTTTGATATATCGTCCTATTATTAACAAGCTAATTCATTCCTGTATGACTATAATGCGAGCCCATGATTTGCATATTTGCCTACTATTAATAAATAGCAATAATGTAATCAAGGTTTAGTTGCGGATCGATATTTAAAGTTATATGTCTTTCGGTTTCTTTTTATTGTTATTAAATGAATATTTGAGTGGCAAAATGTTGGACTGTTGGTAGTGGTATAAACAGATAAAAGCTTAAAGTAAATTTAAAAGTGAGTTCAACATTCCGTGAAGTCAAATTAAAGCCCCGGGAAAAGAACTGGCGTCCACATTGTTCCGCAGACGAATTTTAATCAAACAGCTTGGTTTTCGTAGTCTCTTTCTGTTTCATCTGCTAGTCGGCAGTCGGCGGCCGGCGGCCGGCGGCAGGGCTGTGCCATGATAAATGCTTGCTTGCTGCTTAAATATTTCTCTGTCATTCCGCAGTCGCTTTGCTTCTAAGCGGTATATCGTGTGTTGTTTTTGTCTTTTTAAATTCATAAACATGGGTTTTACCTCGTTCCGTATTGGAATCTTTTATTTACACATCTGTTAAAATAAAAAAAAATCCTATATGGACTTAATCCGTCAAGGACATTAGCCGCGTTAATGTTGAGACGATTGCCTTATTATAATATTCTTGACAAAGGAATAGTAAACTTAATCGTTGCTAACCAGACTAGAAAATTGTATAAAGTATAAAGGCAACGTGGACTGAGTCATTGAACCGTCAGAATTGAATATGTAGGTCAAAAACATTTGCCCGGGGTCTTAAATATTAAGTACGCATATAGTTATATACGTTTCACTGAATATTTTAATAATATCCTTATTTGCTATTCACATTTTCAAATCCTTGTTTAAAGCTATGTGTGATGTAAGCCGATGGCTTCGGGCGCGGGCCGCACCTGAGGCTTCAGTGAAAGTCGATCTCAATTTGACCTGTTGATCTAGTGTCCAGATATAGAGCGTGTTTACACTGATGTTTGTTGTGCTGTATCGCTCTTTGATCTCTTATTGCATATTGCAAGGTTAAAAAGCTTTGTCTTGTTTGCGCTTATTGCAGGGCAGGGAAATTATTCAGTTACAGAAATAATCGTTTCATTTTCTTTCTTAATGTTTTAAAAATCATCGGGAAAAAAAGCTAGATCGTATTATAGAACCATATAATCGCGTCAGTGTGAACATGTTAAAAGTAAAAAAAAACATTTAACACGATGTGGTCTAGTTCCACTTGACTTATATGTAACTTATGTAACATGGCGTCTCTGACACTTCACTTATTACTTTTTAAAAATAAACTATTTAGAAAGAGGTAAAACATGTAGACGAAATTGTTTCACATTATTCCAAGTTATAGTCAATTTTGGAACATAGCACTGATACTACGAGGACCTACATGGCACAATCTGACACCAAGTTCTTTGACCCTAGGACATTTACTGTCAAGTAGTCTACGCTGTACCTCACACCATAAAAAATAATTGCTTCGTTTTGTAAGGTCTTATCAACGTGAACTACATTGTTTGAATGTTAGATAATTATGATAAATAATTTTATATCTGCATTAGGGTTTGTTTGTATATTTTAATTAGAAAATTATCCACGCTGCTAATTTACTAATTGTGACACCGCTTTTATTATTGTGTATTGTGATTGGAGCTAGCTGTTACCGATGCCCTCACCTCCGTGAGGCTATAAAGACTACAACTAGAGAAGTGACTTGATTGCAAGGTGTCTTGTTCTTGTTTCCATGAGATTTATGTTATTGTGAACGTATAGCCGATTTATTTAACTAGGTTTAGTTAGTGGTTTATCCAAAAGTAGATGTAAAATAAAACCAATGCGACTGAGAGAGGTGCGTTAAAGAGGCTGTCATATAATTAGGTCGTTGTCGGAGGCTCGTATGTGGTCGACATACGCAGGTTGCGTGGCCGCGGTTACGCAAACTAATCGCATGTTAAGATACGTTCAAATTGCCCTACGCTTCGGCATGTTAGTACTTAGTTACTTAGTGTAGTTATTTCGTTTTTTATATCGCAGGTTGTTAATACTAATTTAAAAGTTACTATGTATTACATCGACGGTCTCCATGACATGTATTTTAATCCTGAAGTCATATTTTTCCATCTTAAAAATTCATATTATTTAACGGTAAAAACTAAACTTTGGTATTTAACGGTAATAGTGGATTCATGAGCTTTGTAGTGGTTACTTTATTTTATGCATAACAAAATAGTTTTATAATCACGTAATAATTTTGTGACCAATTATCTGTAAGCTGCAAAACCTATTGTATTATTTTTATACACTAACGTAACAATTTAGAAAATATTAAGCAAAGTGACAAGTTCAAATAGTATTACAGAATAGTATCATATGGTACGGAGGTGGCTTTCGTAGCCCGGATGTGACGTCACGTCGGTTCACGGCACTCGGATGTTCCTAATGAAATATTACTTTATATTTATGTAGATACTTATTACATAACACATATCAGTTTATGTGAGTTTTAATTACATAAAGAGACATAAACCCGGTGGTATTATAAGCGATTTCTGAATTAAACGTTATGTCATTTGGATGTTTACATGTTTGTTATGTCAATTTATATAAACAAATATTTACTACAAATAGCAGAGATATCGTTATTTGGCCCTCAGTGTTACATTTTTCTTGTGACCATTTAACTGCTGAGCTCAAGCTCCATACTAGACAAAGATTGGAAATCTTAATCCATAACTAGTTGCTCTTTGTATTTACATTTGTACAGTTTTACTTATATGTAATTCAATCACAGTAACCAGAGAATGATCGCGACGAAGGTTAGGAAGGAACCTGATACTCGTACGATAGAGGACTAAGGACTCAGTTTGCAATAAGTTGTAGGATACCTTGGGGTTCTATACTCGACATTTGTTGATATGTTATAAAGCATTAGGTTGCAGTTCGTACAGAGTGTCTCACTGTTCTACATACCGGACACGGCAACATACACGACTACATACATCAGTAGGATCTGGTTTTACGATTTACATAACAAATGTACTCGTAATTAATTAGACCAATATCTTACATAATAGACATAGGTATTATTTTAAAATACTTTTTGTAAAGAATATGTAGTTTTTTTACAGTTGTATCAAACTGTAAACAGTGCTGATATTGTAACTTAGACTGGCTTCATAAAGGATTCAATTAGAAGCAACATGGAGACTCGGAACCAGAAGCGTTGGTTTATGAAAACATAGTAATTAGCGTGCGGGCGCGAGCGAGGGAATCTAATCCCAGCATAGCGGCTCACAAAACTTGTAACACACCACCGAAAGCGAACCGGAACCAAAGCGAAAAATATAAAAACCAATAAAAAACGATAATCAACGTTTGCTCATTACATTAGTATTCATAGCATAAGGATAGCTGCTAAAAGATTTGTTAAAATAAACCAAATCTCTGGTATGTTCATGTCAAGATTGTCGCTATGGTTCGCTTTCGGATCTGATGTGTGTGTAGCGGCTTTGTAACTCGGTCGCGGAGGAGACTCGAAATTTCTGCCTCATTACCTAATTAGCTTATGATTCGCGCGTACAGTCCGCTCGTCGAGATAATTAGTGGCCACAGCCGCTCGCTTCTACCAAATCATCTCTCAGCTTTGTCAAGTGTACGTCTACTATATTACTACGATCTCATAATCTAGCCCTCTGATATACCTGTGAAAAAAGAAAGAGAACCCAGTATTAACAACATACAAGATATTAATTTTATTTTAATTAAAAAAATATTATTATAATAAAATACAAGAAAAGCACGCGTGGTAAACGATAAGTAACAACACTAAGTTAATCTCATTCTTCGCAATTCCATTCTCACTTGATAAAGATTTTTTAAAGGCAGGGCTATGTTGTAATAAGTCAACAAACCCTACTATAAATACGTCCTCCTACAAGGAGCGACATGAAATAACAAATTGTGTACACACCCACTTTCCTGTGAGCTGTGAGTAGCAGTGCCTTCGACAACACGCCGCCTAGCCTCTATACATCGCACAGTGAACATCGCATCTCAACCTGTACTACACACCATGATCAATGGCTACTGACACACCCTTTTATTTGTATTAGTTATATGGCGTTCAGATCTTCCTTACCTTGGACGTAGCTTCAAATCTATATTAAGTTATCAAAATTACTTTAGCTTTAAAACCATTTAAGCATGTAAATATTAGAAGTGATCTAAGTAATAAGTAGATGTAAAAACAATGAAATGATTTCGCAAAAGTAATATCATTCGTAATGTATTTAACAGAAGTGTGACTCTAATGAATGGATTAAACGCGACGCCAAGGGGTTGTTTCAGTTAATTAAAGCGACCAACTCTGTTTACCTCCTGCCGATTGTCAACTTCAACAAATATTCCGCGACCCGCGGGAGTAAATAAAGTTTTCGTCGAGTACAATACGGCTACATGAAATTACTATATAGGATGTTTGTTTATGGAATGTTTTACGTGAACCATCGTGGTATAAAATAACGTGAAAGTGATGTAAAATTTTGTGAAAACAGGCTTTACCAAAATACATAGTTACCATGTTTATTTCCCCATGCATTTTATTGTGTTGTGATAGTCTTGAATAGAAGTAGGCAATGATTGCTATTCTTAGATGTTTCTGTAATCGTCGAAAAAATGCAAGATAAAGACAATTTTTAATTTGTTTAAAACATTGGCCAATGGGAGACATAATGTATCTTGTGACGAACAATCGGGGGACAAAGTATATGAAAAACGTAACAATAATTTGCTTGATATCGGCGAGGGTGAGGTGGTAGTGATAGATTGTGGCAGGTCAGCGCGCCCCGCAGCGGCTAGACCATATAAGCTTGCGCGCGGCCGCCGCTCCCACTGACCGGCTAGTCCTCTCGCACTGCGCAGGCGCATGTCAACTTATTGATTGTGAATTCAAGTGATAGTGGTCCATCAAGATGCGGTTATATGTATGTTGTTTTTTTTACTTAATATGAATATTACATAATGTTTAAAAATTTTGTATTAAAAAAAATTGTAAACAAGAAAAATTAAGTATAATATTTTATGTATGAAAATGTGTGTTTTTGCATTGTTGTCATTGCATTGCACAGAGAAGGGGTATTGTAGTCAATATTAAAAATTAATAGATCAGGCAATGTTATGATAGGGAGAAAGCTTTCATACTCGTGTCACCAAAATGCACTTTTGCACAGTGGTTACTATTTGTCAGAAAGATTTTCGCCTTAATTTCCATCCTTCTTAAGATTACCTCTAGTTCTATCAGAAAGGTTTTTCTTTAGGTAACGTTCGTCCTGCTGATGGTGGCAGTCAATGGAGAATTTGACAATAAAATAAATTTGTCGAAGTCGGAAAATAATGCCTTGAAGAAACGTGCGCCAGCATTGTCTACAGGTGAGTTTTAATGTTTTTGTAATTATATTTATTACCAGTTGTTTAGAATGTAAAATAAAGAAATTAGATTAAAAACGTTTTATTAAAAATGTTGACGACTCTAAAGAGGTTTTGTTGAAGTGGAAACTATCGACTCCTAAAACTTTCAATTTGACTTTGTATGAAGATCTTCGAAGTTTATATTCCTCCAATGAACTTTACTGCTCGACGCAATTCGTTAGGGGATACAATGACTTTGGACTATGAACGATAATTTTTTTTCTGAAATTTATAACCGTTCACAATAAAGTTTTATAACTCGACAATAATACGGTTCGATTTTTGTTTGAAACTTTGATGGGAGCTAATATCGGTATACAATAAATACTAAACACATGTTGGTTTATCTTAACTGTTAATTTCTACTCCATTTACTTTTATGTTCAGATATATCGATGTCTTTCAGCGTATTCAGTTAACTGGTAAATAAAGGATTCCATATATCAATAAATCGTTTTTCGGTTCATTGTCATTTCGGACAAATAATACTAGTGAAGATCTATTGTACAAATTTCCAAGTTACACTGAATTGTTAAAATTTGTCGCACACTGTGGTCCCTTTCTTCTCATATACTCGTATGGAATTAAGACAATAAGAATTACGGAGTTACTTATTGTGTGTTGTTTTCAGTGAGCTCGCCAGTGAACGCGGGCGTTGAATACGCGGACACGAAACACCAGCTGGCAGACAAGTCTCCTTCTCAGGTACAACACTCTGCTTATACCGAATACCGATTACTAGCACCCTGAGTGAGATTTCTAGGGCGCCCCTTTCTATGCTCGCCCTGGGCTGGAGCCAAACCGCGCCCTACCCTAACGCCGGACCTGCTCATACTCTCCTTGGTACGGTGAAAATATCTGCGGAATCGATTTTACAGAGATCGAAGTTTGGTTTAGTCTTTTTAAATTATTTATGAAGGTATTAATTTCGTGATAAAGGCTTCGATTCGTATGTACTCCCTTGCGGGGTGCGCTCAGTAAGCTTTCGTGGATTTAACTACTAGCTATATTGTATTATAAATGAAGCTTCTTTGTTGGTATAATATAGTTAATGTACTACTAGGGGAGATAAACAGAGATCGATGTTGCAGCTCCGTGTTCATTACATCCGAAACAAACAAGACGCCACCGCGAACATTTGCCGTGCCGTGCCTTAACTCCTCATGTTTCTGCATTAACTATATAAATAAATGCATAACTACGAGTACATGCTTGACATTGTAACAGAGCTAAATAGCTAATTTTGCAGTAATATGAGCATTTTAAGAGACCAAGTTTACTAATTCTGCTGAGATACGGATGTTTTGTTCAAAAATGTTTACCAAACTCACAGTCCCGGTCCCGGGGCAGTCGCGTGACAGTTAAATTATTTAAGCAGTTGCAGCGGGACAGCCGGCACGGCGGCGGCGAGACGGGCTGACGTCACGTCACGCTGGATAGGAATTGTGGAAATGTTTGTTGTTTGCTTTTATTAAAAATGTCAAGCCAGTCCAGGAAATCTGGCATTTCGGTATTTACCTAGTTGGTATCAGAGGAAATTTGTTGACATTTAAAACTGCATTGAAAAGGCTAAAGCTTTGAGCATTTCACGAAAAGAAATGTATCTGTTATCTTCAGATCTTTTGAAAGTTGACCTAAGATCATTTTATGACCAGATTCTAAACAAATGTCGTCCATCATAATCTCACTTGGCATTTCTGCAGATGTAATGTTTGAAAGCATTGCATTATTCAAAAACTAGGAATTTTCTACAGCTTCACCTAGAGGAACATTACTCATGAGATAAGAAACTCTTCAAAAGTGTATTATTTTAAATTTCACTAATGCGGAAACATTTATACTAAAAAATACTCTGTTGAATTAATCTAAGTCCAATGTAGGGATTATGGGAATAAATAGACATATTTCTTACATTGATTTTCTTTCGGTAATCACGTAAAAAATATTTAATTATTTCCCACGTGGTTTGTAGATCAAAACGAAATATTACAATACAATGATAGTATGTCTGTCGTGCGCAAGCGCATTGTTTGTGTCAATGTTGGTAAGAACTATGGGCGACCTTGTGACTGCTTCTCACGCTGTCTACAAGACAATGTTAATAGACAAGAACGTGAGGTCGGTGGCTTACCCACAGTCGATATGTTTTCTCACTTGTGTTGTGGGACAGTTGTGAGAGAAACTTGTAGGAATATCCCGGGCCCCGATGTCTGGATAATGTTAACATCTGTCCCACAATGCCAACAGATATTGTTTATTGTTATTGTCAGCTACAGATATCGATTATGGTATAAATAACCAGTTATCAACAACATAGTATAATTTATTTTTAATTATTTATTATTGGAAAGCTCAACTTGTTTTTAACGATCAAGATTCCTCGATTTTATGTCCGTTTAAAATATAAAGTTCAAAAATAATTATACCATTTATAAATGCAAACCTGTGTTTGGTACTCGTATTGCGGTCAGTTGAACTGTTACGATTATTGCATAACTTCAGTTAAATAACATTAAATATTAATCCGTTCGGAGACGGAACCGGAACGAGCTGCTTGTTGCATCACTGCCGCAGACATGCGCAAATCAGATCGTCCATGCCCCGCTCTGCACTTCTACGGTTCTTTCTTTCTTTTGTTATTGTACAATACAATCCATTCTAATTGGTTTTTAACGATGTCCGAGTTACGTCCTTTAAGAAAGTCTTTATTACGAGTACTAATGTGAGTCTTCTAATGGATATTTCCTAAGTAAAAATGTATAAATCGGTAAACTATAAAGTTTGGGTCGCCCGATTATGAAGCAGTTGTATTTTTAAAACGAAATAAATTATGATGTGTTGCAAATACATACTCCATATGATACTGAAAATAAACCATTTTAATAAACTTATTTCATGGAATTATTAACGAACCTTACAAATTGTTTTCGACTTCTGAAGATTTGCATAATTGGAGGGAATGCAAAACTCAAAAATTTATGGCGTTTTTGCGCGCGTTAAATTCAAAGTCATCTGTCAACGACAAGCACAGACTACAAATGACAGTTTAGGAGGGATGTTTGCTATTGCCGTATGCAAATAACTGATACTTAAGTCGATAATTTACACCACTGTTTACAATAACCTTATTGGATTCGTTTTGGTCACTCAGAAGTTTTTTTTTTATATACAATAAGGTGGCAAACGAGCAAGCGGCCACCTAAAACCGCCGAAATGGCAAAGCGACCTCTGCCCATAGACATCCGCAATTGCAGATGAGGAGGAGACGCACATTAAGAGGATATTTCCCCTTCCTATGCGTCTGCTCCACCGTCAATTCCACTTTCCCATCCAATCCTTACCTTATGAGAAAAGGGTGGAACGGGAAAGGGACTAAAATTGGGCCTCCGGCACCACACTCATCAGACGAAACGCGGAATTGCTCCCACTTCACGTCTGTCTTCTGTGTGGACGTGGTATTGCACCGGGCGAGCCGACCCATTCGTGCTAAGATGTTAAAGCGGGCTCTACCACTGTTAAAACTCAGTCACTCAGAAGTGTTAATACATAGAATTTCTATATGTAACGAGAACTTTTATGTATCTGTGCAGCGTGTGTACGTGACGCCATCACCGCAACTCGCCAAGTTCTCCGACTTGCTGGCGGGACAGGCGCCCTCCTACCAGGCCGCCATCGCCAATCAGCTCTACAGCCCCGTCTCCGTGTACCAGCCTCGCGTATGTAGCAAAAATTGACAACCAAAATTAAAGGATTTTTTTTAGGGGAAACGAGTGCTTTAACTGCTTCATTTTTTCAGACTGGAACGCCAACGACATACGAAGTGTCAGCTCCTGTTCCGTCACAGCTGGCTTACAGCGAGCACCTTCAGCAGCCTAACTTGCAGTACAACCCTCAAGTCTATAATTCGAAGCTACCCACACAACCTGAGATTTCACAGCAAGAAGTTTTAGCCCAATCTCAACAGATATACAATCAACAGTCCTTGCAACAAGCATATCAACAACAACAACCATACCAGCAACCTTTACAACAAACATACCAACAATTCCCCCAAGCTATTCAGGCTCAGGCACAGCCGTTGACTTACAATCAAATACCAGCAGGCCAGTTTTCTCCCCAGCAGTATAAACAATTCGAGAACCAACCAGCTCTACAAGCGCTCCAGTATCAGCAGTCGCCTAAAGCATTTTACTCGGACAATCAACTCGCCGGCCAGTATAACTTGGCACCTCAGCAGTATTACTCGGAAGGTCAGCAGCAGTATCAACAGCAATACGCGCAGGAACCCGCCCAGAATGTCCAGTACGTCCAGCCGGCTATCGCATACCGACAGGACGACACTCAACAGAAAGTGTTTAGTCAGCCCGAACAGAGCAGAGTACTTGAAAGGCAACAGTTTGCAGCGCAGGTATTGATTTGTAATCATTTTGTTCTGCTGATTAAAACGAACGAAGATCTCTTAATAATGTGTTTGTTTCAGTACGGATCTTGTTAATAAACTTAATAATTTTTTCCAGAACTATCAAACGCAACCTCAGGGTCCAGTAAGCTTCACGAAGTTCTCTCAAGACCAAGCGCAGTCCGTTATACATCATCCATTATATCAGCAGAACGTTCAGCACGCGTCATCGCAAGGAGGGTCAGGACACGAGAATCTGTCGTACTTCAGACCTGGACCTCAACTGCAAGTTCAACCTCAAGTTCTGCCGCAAAGCCAGCCTCAGTCGTACCAACCTCAAGTTCAGTATTCAAAACCCGATTCGGGGTACAAAGGTCAATCGGCAGCGGCCCCCA
The DNA here is from genome assembly GCA_003118335.3 of Papilio memnon. Lineage (NCBI taxonomy): Eukaryota > Metazoa > Arthropoda > Insecta > Lepidoptera > Papilionidae > Papilio > Papilio memnon. Next base: position 5,670,330 of record LD688931.1, on the reverse strand, counting down.
CGTTCCCAGCTGTACAATATTTCGGAAAATACGCACAATCTATTTTCAATAAAAACCAACAATGATATAGTATGGTTTAAGATTAAGTTTCAATAGTAGTCAAAAATGGTATTATTGGTTCAAAGAACTTATCACATAATGTAAATAAATTCTTATTGTAGATGTAAATAGGTTTAATGTAAATTATATAAACGTACATAGGTATGTAGGTACATATGTATAACAAATCATCGCTGTTCATTATCTCCAATCATCACATCAAAACTGTATTTTTTGGTACATATTATAACACTATTTCATCATTTCGTGTGAACATAACAATTATTTTGCTTAATTCAAAATAGTTTTTAAAAAGCTGATTTATCGTTAATGCATACGAACAGCTATTTTTATCTTCATCAACATTTTTATCTCTATATTTAAAAATATTAATTATGGAGTTAGTGATATTTTTAATTTATTATTTAAACCCTAAAGTATACTTGTAGCGTTAAATGTTTAGTTCGTAATGTTATCTGTTGGCGCCAGACATCTTTTTTGATTCGATAGTTACATTTTGTTTGTCGTCTGTTTTAACTATCTTATAAAAATGGTTTCTTATTTTGTACAACTGTCATGTAATTGTAAATCAAATTAAAATGTAATTTACAATTTTGCAACTAATTTGTCATTTATTTCTAAAAATCCTTAATAATTTTAAATTCCTTGTCAATTACATTATTATCACGGCAATTTAAAAGTTCCTTCCTCGAGAGACAATAGCATAATAAACAATAGAATATCATTATTTTGACAACCTTCGGCAATCACATCATAGTTTTTAAACATTATGCTTGATACTACTTGATTCCCGAAATATTTAGAATATCTGCCATTTTCTGTTGTTACCAAATTCCAAAGACTTGTATGTTAGAGCTTCGAAAAAGTAGCGATACTTTAGGAAGATAAAAGTAATATAATAGAAGGAAACGTATCAAGCTGTAGCCAATAGCCATACACTCGGTTTGTCAGCCCGCCCTCTGACGGATTTACGAGGCAACTTGGGCGATAGTACAATTGCAGGGGTTTTCACTTCGTTGCCTGTTCGCAAACTATTTTAATAAATAATCAGTTTTAAGGAAATAGCTTCAGAAAAACATACTAATATATTAACAACGGTCCCGTTCATAATAAATACAGTGTCAATTGCCAGTCGTATGGTCTGACCTCCACTATTATACAGAATTCTAAATTTTTTTGTGGTTTATTGACCCTGTTTACAAATTGCCTCAAATTATCTAAAAATATCAGTTAATAATTATTACACCAATGGTTTTAACTGAGCTGAGCTCACAGTCGTCTTTGGCGATTACACGTGCGTGCGGAAACTCTCGAATAATCTCTGTCGTTCATTAAATACCACCGTAAGCAATTAGAGAGCGCCTGAGGTTCGTGCGGCCGCTCGCCGTCGTTAGTCCGCGTCGCTGCCTCCACGAGCCCTCTCACAGCTGCCTCGCCGCGCCCTCTCGCGCTGCCGCCTCCGCTGAAACGTTGCGTTTTAACCAGTCTCCTCTGAGGTGTAACCTGCTTTCAGTTGGAAACTTTTAAGAAGCTGTCAGTCATAAATCGTTATTTCTGGTTATTCTAAATAAAAAGTCTTCTAAAATTTATCGTTTCATTTGGAATGCAATATTTATATTGATCGTGTATTGAAGTGAAACCTTAATGTATAAATTTAAATTATGATCGCACAAAGGGAGAATAATTTTGCGGAGCATTTTCCAAACTGAAAGCAATACAATTGTACTACAACAGTGCGGGCGATAGCGCCTGCTGCAAAACGATCGCAAACAAATTCACTTCTGCACGATTGATCACAAATTATACGGGCGCTTTTTTTTTTTTTGATAGAATTATGTTTAAATATTTCTATTTTTAAATAAATACAATAAACCGTGTTATTTGCGTTTATAGTTATCTATACTTAATATTATAAAGAGGAAAGATTTGTATTTTTGTATGTATTGAAATAACTCAAACACTACTGGGCCGATTTTAACCGTTCTTTCACCGTTAGAAAGGTAATTTATCTGTGAGTAACATAGGCTATATTTTTTTCACGCGGGCGAAGTCACGAGCAACAGCTAGTGATAAATATTTATGTAACAAATCTCTAACAAAATGTTTATATTTTCACAAGCTATCAGTAACATAATATGGAAGTATGGAATTTCCGAACTACGGAAATGGAAAACCACGGCACTTTCCAAATCCAAGTTAATCGTCAAGTAATCGATCTACAGAATTTGCATTTAATAAAGTTGCTAAATCCATCCTTAGAAGTTAGCTTACACAGCTAGATAGATATCTCAGTGGTTTCTACAATATCTGCTAAAATATTGTACAGATTATAAATATAAACACAATGCGCGGTTTCATTTACAGAAATTGACAGTTTATAATAATATTGTTCCGATACAGAAGTGCAGCAAGAACCAGAAGAGAGATATTTAAAAATAACGTAAAATAAAAGAATTTTGTAAAAATAGTTTGGCGTCAAGTGATTTCTGAGTGTATTTTCCATGGTAAGTGTGAAGCCGCGGGGCGCGCCGGAAGTCCGGCCTTAAAGCGGGCTTCATTTATTTAGTGCACTAATTACGACTTATTTGTCTACTCCAGTCTAACCCTGAGTTATATCTTAAAAAAAAAAATTAGAGTAATTTAGTCTAGGGTTGTACCATTTCACGCTTTTCTCAAATTGATCATTTAAAACTATTAATAAGGTGTTGAAAATTAATTTGAAAATTTTAAACTCTATGCGGACAAAGTCACTGTAAACAGTTATTGTATGTAAAGAACAAAAAAAAATACTTAAACAATTTATTAAAAGCATAAAATTATATTATCTTATTTGTTTGTTCAAAACTTTTTGAAAATATGTAATTTTAATTTTTGTCTGTGCATACATACATACATACACAATACATTCCCGCAAGTTCATTTTCATGTCATGTTCCTCCAACAAACGTTTTTATGTTTTTTTCTTTGAATTGTTTATTAACTTCCAGTAGCATATTTTTAAAACCAACACTGAAAAATAACAAATTTAGTATCACATTAAAATAAAAAGAAATCATTATTTACATATACAATATTATATGCTTGAACTATTTTTCTTTCATATTTAAGTCATTTCTGTATGTTTGTGAATCCATTTTTAATTTTTTCTCAGCTGTAGAATACTCGAGATTTTCCTTTTTGTTACTGCTGCAGTTAAATGTGGGTTTTTTTGTTTTAATCTGCAAAGTAAATATTAAATGAATTACAGCTTGATATAATACACCCACCTTGGCTTCATCTACCTTTATTCTGCACAATTTCGATGTTCTAGGTTAGGCATTTAATTGTTTTTTTTTTAATCAAAATTGGTTATTATTAGAAACGGATAAAAGTTACAAATATATCATCACTGACATTTTCCAATACTTTTTGAAAATACAGCCTTTTGTAAATAGCAGCATAAAACAATAATATTAATTACATCTTCAAAATCTGATACTGCAGCAATTGTTGGTGTCACTTCCATACTATTTGTTACATCTTGCTTTGAATTCTGTAAAAATAATTAATATTATAAAAACAAAGAAGTAAATTTGGGGCCCACACACTATGGTCCTATATCACACAAGTAATATCGTGAAATTAACAATAATTTGCATATGTGCAGAAATATCAAATGAAATTGAAATAAATTAAATTAAATAGTTTATTTAAATTTCTATATATCAAATTATTTCATTAAAAAATAGAGATTCCAATAATCTGAAAACTCTCTCCCTCCAGTAATCCATCACTATCAAATTCATTTTTAATTCTGTCTTTAATGTCTGTTGGACACATGTCCATGTTTGTCTGTCCTCTCCGAGGTGATGACAGAGGAGGATCATCACTAGCCGGGATTGCTTTTTGCCTCGAACTTTGTTCTCCTCCAAAATCATTTTGACTGCCGAACATCTCGGTGCTTGTTAGTGAGTATTAGATATTTGTTAAGTAGAAATTTAATTAAAAATATCCTATTTTAGGACTTTAAGAGACTATTTATGTAGACATGGGAACAAAGCTATACTTTTCACAGTAAGTTCAAATACTAATTTAACTGTCTAACTGCGGAAGCAATCTGGGGCATCCATAGAACACGAACACACTCTGCTCAAACACTCTCGGCCTCCAGACACTACGGTACGCCTTAAAACCATATTTATTTAAACTTACTTATTGCGAATTTTCAATTGTTCTTCCGTTTGTTGGTATTTGTATCTGTTCTTATGTCTTCAACTAATGCCGACGCCTTTTTCATTATTAACATAAAGTTTTCCTAAAATTATAATCATGTCAAAACATTTTACGAAATTAAATACTCTAACCTTTTCCTCGGTGTTCCAATTATTTCATTTTTAATTTTGTGACACAAAATAGCACTAATGTACTTCGCAAATTAAATCAGCCTTTATTTTTGTTTCGATTGTTTACGATAGAAACCTGCGACTATCACTGTCACTGTCACTTTTGTTTAGTTAATGGTTTTGCGCATGGAAGTAATAAAGTAATAAGTACTACGAACAACAGGAATGCGTTCTATCTGTACCTCTTGCAGTTAAAATAAAACCTTATGCTAAGCACGTAAGGATCTTGTTGCACGCAAAATAAAATCGAAGCCGAATGAGAGGTCTACAAGTGTCCGCTGTGTCCCTTTCTAACAGTGACCTAGAGTTGCCAGATATCACTCCTTTCGTTGTTTGTAGAAAAATAGGCGATTGATCTAATGTTATGAATTAAAAACATTTACTTCTAAAATGTTTCTAAATATTAATAATAATTTATTACCGACCGATGTTAAAGCAATATTATTTGTTACTACATGTAGAGCTTTATTAAGGCAAATATTTTGCGATTGGCGCACAGGTTTTCTTTTATTTGTTTGAAATTCGTACACCTGAACTGACATCCCGACTCGGACGTTAATAGCGGAGTCTTTTTTTATTTCATGATATTTTTGAAGAATCTCAGTTATAATGGGAAGAATTTGTGTCATGGAGGCTTGCGGAAGCGAGCTTATGCTGATTGTCGGTTATATTTTCATAGTTTATATAGTTTTAAACATAATTTGTTGGTGAAGAATTACGGTGACCATGCATGACATGACTAATCAATCCTAGTTTTCGGCATAAACTTCACAAGACTGTTTTATTTAGCAATGTCTGATTTAGAATTACGTATTTTGTATTGTTTTTGATAAATACATTAATGATAACAATAATACATTAAAAATCCACCTGAAGCAATAATCTGCTGACTTCAGACAACAAAAACAAGTTTTTTTATAATTACTGTCCTTAAATCATATTTCAACATAGTCACCATCGCCAGAGAGGGATAAAAGGTACAGCTACTAAGGTCTCGCTCGGCTTCAATTTTTCGACAAGAGCTCGTTCCTGTTCTAGCAGTACTTCCATGGTTTTGCGCGTTTTGCGGTGAAAATTGCGTTCCGTACTAAAACCGTCTGTGTAAAGTTTAAATACACATCAAAGTACGCGTGTACTAGCGGTTTAGTAATAAACAAAATCATGTTATCTCTTGTTATCTCATGGTTCAAAAATAATGAAGATACTCCACCGGGCACTACGCACTGGACCGTTCATGGTTTCATATCATTTTCTTTCTTTCTCATTGTATAACCTTGTAATAAGATATACTTAGTAGAAAGGTGAAAGTTACTGGACTAAATAAGCGGTCGACATAAAATGAGATTAACATCTAATAATTTTACGTCTTAAGATGCGCGGAATAGATATAATTTATCTTTTATCGCCTTCATTAAACGGTAACTTTTCATTTTTATTGTTTTAACGCAGTAAAGATGCAGTGAATATTAACTTACATTTTTATCTTTTAAATAAATGAAAACAATACTTTATGTTCTTTAAAATGTATCTTAAATTCGTATAGAATTGGGTTATGTATTGACATATATTCCAAATAGACAAGTCATAAACAATGAGGAAAGCGGGAAAAAGAAAACCAACCGGTCGCCCATTCAACAGATGTTCATATTCTTTAAATTCACATGAAATAGAAATGAAATTAAGAAAATTATAAGACACGCGCGATTACTCTCTTCAGCTTATCTAAGTTCTGCCATTGTTCTTTGTAACATTCTGAGACGAATAAACTGTTCTTTAAATACTGTGAGTTCTTATGTTATTTAAGATTAAGTTCAGTCGGCACTAGACATCTCTATTAAGTAAGGTCGGTGGGCCTTTCTGCGCGACCGCATCAAAATTCCTTAATGGGTTGTGGCGAGGCTCCCTCCGTGCTATCTTAGTTATTTCGGCCTCTATCTACCTTCTATATAAGATATCACGTAATTACATTTATCAGAGTATACGCTCTCAGAGGTTAGGAGATTTAAAATACTGTCTTGCATTAATAAGCTCTTTTATGTGCGCATAACGGAGGCCATTCGTTTGTTTGTAGACCCACGTAATTAAAACATTCTTTTTAAAAAACATGAGTTAATTTTATTTTTATTTAACTGTTTCGATTTCCAAATTTTTGTTTAAACCAATTTGCTCAGAATAAATAAATACAAACGTGCTAGTTTGTGTTTCGCTATGAAATATTCGACATTTTGTCGACAAAGGTAATTTTAATAATTTGATTACAGTATGATATTTAAAGATTTCCAAGAACGCGGCTTCAATGTCGTCGTTTGAAGGAAGGCATCCAACTAGCCCTTAGCCCTTCGACATGCCTCGCGAATTCCACAACTGATCTTTTCCTAAGGTATTCGATGTAGATGACGGAATATTTAAGCAAATTATAATAATATTTAAGAGGGTTTTATTAAGTAAATTCTTGTGTGTTTACGTTTGCTGTTAAACGTTGATTTTCTTATGTAAAATTGAGAAAACCATGTAAAAGATTTTCTTAACAAAAATAAGGTCTTTTCCTCACATATTTTCAGGTAACATAAATAATTCAGTGCGTGTTTTCACTTTACACGGCTTGTATTTTCACAATATTTTCGAGGATAATGTCCTAACTCAACAGGTAACATATTTGATCCGATAGGCTTAAAGGATTTAGTTCGGCGCCGATATGTGCGATTTATGTGGTGGTGGCTCCGATGTAATACAACATGCACGAGGAGCAAACAAATTTAAAGAAATATTTTTTCGATAGTTTTGTGTTTCATAGGTAGGTTTGAATTACAGTGATTGTTTAAAATCAGGGAGTACGTGTACATACATACTTCATAACGGATCTATTTTAAACTAATGTCAATATCACTGTATGTATGGTGTATGTATGAACACAATTATGCTTATTACAGTAATTTTTAACTTTGTATTAATTCATAAAATATCCATTCTACCTTAGGAACATATCAATAGAGTAGTGTGAGGCGTGATCCTTTCCAAACTACAAGTTAGTTGAATCCCTTTCGCATAACTTAGCGTTTACATAAAGCAGGCGGAACGCTACAGTGACAACAACTTGAGTATATTGCTGGATAATTGGATTTTTGTCAGAGAAATTAACTAAATAGTTGGTTATAATTGGAAGAAAAAAACTTGCAAACTCTGCCAAGGGGCTCGAAGCCATGGCCTCTTTTTGGAAAATGCCACGGCTTACTATTTGCCAGTACTCTCGTTTTCAGATGTTTTTAACACCAACAAATACTTACATCAAGAACTTATCAACGCCACAAAATACACATCTTACAGTATCAAAGTATGTAATTGTGCTCTTGAAACCGAAAATATCTTTAAGAAATTTAAAGGATACTATCTTAATATCGAGCGAAATATCTGCTAAAATATTAAAGTTATTTTGTTGTTTGTGAAGTAAGACAATCTCGTAAAATGATATTTCATGGTCAATTTACCAAATGCCGACAAATGGTTACAATAAATAACGGAGATTTACGGTGACCACACCATTAGGCAAGTCTGATCTGCGTCGCCGGCGCGGGCGTCACGCAAGGGTCGGCTCCGGTGAAGTGTACCTTGCGGTAATAGGAACATCCTTACACATTATGATGTATATTCATAGTACGAGTATATCACGGTATGGAACATTCGGCGTCCGGTCCGCAAATAGGGATATTCTATTACATTGTAGCCGCCTTTACCCTAAACTGCGGAACCGCTATTCATGTAACTGCGAGGTGATAATTTTTTTTTCATGACCTTGTAAGGGTAAAGTTAGTCGAGATTATTGGTTTTTGTATTAACCACTATATAACAAAAAATGGTATAGTTATGAAGAGAACTAAAAAGGTTTTACCAAAGAAATTGTATCTATCTAGAAGGAACTTATTTGCAGAGTGATAATTTAATGATTTTAAAGAACATTTGACCACGTCTTGACAGATCATGTCACGCTAAAGATGTTACGATATTTTTTACTAAGTTTCTTATTTTATGTTCACATATCGTTTTGTTATGATTATATAAATAATGAATCAAGGAGTTTTAGACTGAAGGGTAATCATAGGCACGACCTTGTGAGCCATTATAAAAAGTTAAAAACGCAAAAGAGAAATTTGTACAAGAAACGGTACGAGGTCCCTTCGGACAACAACGAGCCGGTGGCGCAGTTCGACGTCGCCAGCTTCATACAGAACTCCGCCAACAAGAAGCTGCACAAGCTGCAGTTCGGGGACGCGAAGCGGAAAGAGTACGTAGCATTTACCTTCATACTGTTGACAGTGTAGTGAAAATTATTTTACAATTCCTTATTCTAAGTATAGTCAAACAAGGCTGTCTAGCCCGGCGAGCAAAGCGCTGCTATCAATTAGTTCTATTAGAAATTATGTGAAACCAACACGGACATAGAAAGTGACATAAGGAGAGCGCTAGCAAAATATCACCTATGCACACCAGGTCAGATATCTTGTCCGCCTACAATATCTAAACTCTGAACATGGAATAATAACAAGTGCATTGTGAATGAAATATGATATTACACCAATGAACAATTTTCCGTATGCATGTGTCTAGTGTGTTTAGTATTTCTGTACGTGTTACAAATATGAAGTACGACTGTATGGCTGCTTTTGCAATCTTCTAAAATGATAGTTCTATGTTGGTCAAGGTAATTTGAGAACTGAGCATGCCAACCATAATCTATCTCGTTGTAATGTTTGATTACGTTTCAGCTACAGAAAATTTAGTTCAAATGATTATATGGATTACGAAAATCTTAAAAATCTGATGGATCAAAACTCAGGTGACGACAGACGTGACAGTTGGACAGACTACCTCAACATAGAAGATTCCGACGTGGCCAAAGCGACGGAGCCGGTGAAGGCGTCAGACGAGTCGGCGAACCAGAAGGAATTCGATTATGACTTCGTATCTCTGGCGGAATCTAAGAAAGTAAATTCCGCCAGCAATCAAGACTATCCTCCAAAAAATGATCGCAACAATCTCATAGATTACACCGCAATCCATCATCCAGAAAAGAAAGGGTAACTTTTTAAATGTTTTTACGTAATTTTATGTCTTAAAAATATTTTATTATCCAAAGTTTTTTTTCATTGCAGAGTGTTGAAAAATTTCAAGTTCCCATTTTTTTTCCGTAATAAGACCACCACCTCGATGACGCCGAAGAAAGATGGTAAGAAAAAAACTGTGAAGCGATCAAAAGTTAGTAACAGAGAATCGGTGACGGTGGATGGGCAGAACCTGGGTCTTGAAAGTTTATACGGAATAGAGCTAAAAAATGGGTTCAATAAAAATAAACGGTCTTACAACGCCATTCTTATGTGCCCCGCGTGTAGGAAAAAGTATGAAGATAGCCTTAAGGCCTTCCCTAAAACGAGACAATTGTCCGAACCAATAGTTCACAATTGCAGACAATATTTCCAGAATGCTGCTGCCGAGGAAAAGAAAAAAGTTACAAAAATAGTGTACGCACAGCCTGAAGATAGATTCAGAAGGCAACAACCTGAAGACAAAGAAAGACAAATGAAGGAAATTGAAGAAGTAGCGAGAAAGATAGAGAGTGTAACAGTTGATTATCCGTTGAAGAAGAAAGTGACCATTGGTACGATAAATCCTACGTTGATGAAATGAACAAACTATATGTTTGTAACCGCGGCAACATTGTTATTAAATGTATTAAACTAAGCAATACACGTTTTACATTTGTCTAGTGATTTTTGATTATTATTTGTGTCTGTTTTGCTTTAACGCTTATGGCACTTGCGACTGCGAATTTAGCATAACTTTTTTAAGCATTTATTAATCCAATTATGAAACCCGTTTAGATATGTATCGTCCAGTTGCAATCGTAGCCAGAGTCACTGACGGCAACGAAATATTTTAACTGCCGCTGATGCTAAGTCAACATTTATAACTGCAAAACAACTTTTTTTATATAGAATTTACAATTCAATACACAGTTCACTATCATAAGTTTTGTTGACCGACGCCAGTTAAAGTTATCATGCTTTTTACGATAACATACTTTTTGTGAGCAACTAATGAGATAAAATGAATAGATAATTTTATTGCTCATTAAAGAAGTAAGGAAGATTGTCTTTTTGCCTTGAACCACACGGGAAACGAACGTACATTGTGACGTTCTTTTACCTTATTTTTATTAATGTATTGAATTGCGATTCTTGAGAGATTGATTTATTTTTTAATGCCAGCAATTGTTCGACTTGTCTGATAAGTACCTATGTTATCTTTCATCGTCTTTTCTCCCTCACCTTTAGCTACTCACATAGGATCAGCGTATAAGGCTACATGAACTCAATTTCTACGGCCTGCCATCTGTCTTTCGACCAGAGGCCATGTTGTCTTTCATTTGCATAATATGTCTACATAAGCATTTTCCAACTTACTAATTGTGCAGGATTCTCCAAGAAAGAAGCAGCAACGCTTTTGAGTATTCTCTGGTATTTTTAAAGGTTCAACTAAACATAGAGCGTATAAAAAAACAATCGTTAACGTTGTTACATTAATCATGAAAGCGAACGGAAATTGTTGTAATTTTCAGACATTGGGCGGTACAATTGATATGAAGCCAGTTTACGAAGTGACGTAGTGGCTTGTTGCACACGATTGCACTCGCAGCGGATGTGCCACTAATTCGACGCTAATCATTTCTGTGTATTAACTTTCTATTGTATTAGTAAAGTCCTATAGACGGCTTATAATTTATATTTAGTACGTGCAAAATGAAGATTAAATAATGCATCGGTTGTAAATCTTGAGAGGTGCAATAAATATTTCTTAGATGTTAGACAATCCAATTAACAATTGATTGAGGGGATTATGTTTTTAATCACCACAAATTGATCAATTGATTCCAACTCCTTGAAGTAATTTCCTTTAAATGAAATAGAAACTCGCTATATGTGTACTGAGCATCGACCCGGATCTGTAAAAAAAAACACAGTCGAGTTGAGAACCTCCTACTTTTTGAAGTCGGTTAACAACCATGTGCAAAGACTACTTAATGTTTTTATTTTTTTTTTACGTTTTATGCCTTTTCTTTTTAATGTACTCATGCGATTTAGAAATAAACAAATAATTTTGAATACATTTTCATTTGAATTTTTGATTGGTATTCCAACTACAATTAAATACTTTGTAAATAACTTCTCTTCTTCGTTCTTTATGAATATAACTTTCATGTTTTTTAGTGTAAATGCTCTTATATATAAATGATTAGTAATAATGAAATATAGCCTATGTTACAGATAAATTACCTTTCTAATGGTGAAAGAAATAACAGTAGTTTTTGCGTGAATCAAATACATACAAAAATACACAGTTTTCCTCTTTATAATATTAGTGTAGAAAAAGTATTTTACCATTCCATATGTATATTTTTTAAAGAAGAAGCAAAAAAAGTCGCTGAACGAAATTTACATCGACAAAGTATATGAAGTAGCATGGTAATTTAATGTTAGTTTACAAAAATAAGTAAAAAAAATCCTATTTTAAATTAACTTTTTGCTGATTTTAGCCGGCTCTCGTAACAACAGACGAATTAAAAACAAAGCTTCTTCCTCTCGTTGATCCGCTAAGCGTGGCGTCATTGTGTAATGTATTACAAGAAGGTTTACACACTGCTCTTCCACGGCGCGCCAGCTGAAACAGATGCGTCGTACATTCGTACATCGCATTAAGAAATAGACGTACGCGTGGCCCGGCTGGTATCGCCAGTGGAAACGTGGTCTTAAATCTTATCATTACTGTTGCTACATTGTACAATCATTTGGAGGAAATATAATTACATTCAAATTAGTATAAAGCAACAAAATCAGTATTAATAATTTATATCCAAATTGTGCTCTTCGTTAAAACGTAAAAAGGTATTATTTGATAAGAAACTTGAATGTGCCTTATTTTATTTCGAGTCGAACCTTATAATAATTATATAATAAAATGCAAATTTAATTTATTATATAATTATCAACTTCAAATTACATTCAATAAAATTATTTATTAAATACAATGCAATTTCAAAAGAAGATTTGGCAATAACGCCCTAGTAAAACTGACCGCTAGCGGGCTGGGAGGCTGGGACATGTTGACCCCTGTTACTGATAGTAACCTAATAAGAAAAGATATGTAAGTTTTAAGTATCAATATGAAAGTATAAAAACAAATACAATAGTCATTTAAACAGGCAAAAGAGGAAACAGGATTCAGCCTTAAATCGATTAAGTTGTCGATCACTTTCCGTTGAAGTATTAAAAGCCTACCTATAGGTATACTTATTGCCCTAAGAAATTGTTATGTTGTTTTGTCTAAGATTCAGAGGAAAGCAATCCTTATTATTTTGGCATTGAAGGGTCAATTACATGAAATTGAAATAATAGCAGAATGGAGTGGTGGTCGTGATATGGTGAGATTGTATGCTTGGTGACGGTGGTCAGTCGTGGTGCGGTGCGCAACCTAACTGGTCATGGATCGCATCAGGTTCAAAGTCAACGGAGTCGAGTGCTCTGGTACGTTCTGTATGAGCTTTTTTTATTACTCGTACGTTTTTATTGCCCTGATGTTATTCTTGTAATTATTGTATCGCTAGTAGCCTATATTAGTTACTCATTGTTATTTGAAGATTTAATATAATCAGAACTTAGGTAATTATTGTCTAAAATATTCGGGTGATGCTATATTTTTTTTAATATGCTTGCTTCCAATGCGTTTCTCTACCACAATACTGCGATATTGTTAAAATTTTGGTACGAAATTATTAAGACACTCCAGAACACTTTACCTTTTGGAGTTTTTAAATTGTGCCTCTAAATGTAAATAAAAACATTTGATACATTCGTTTTGCGTGCCCCATTCTAAAATGTACCTAATGTTAAAACTCCAAATTATTATCATTGCCTTGCCAACTATATGTACAGTTTTAAAACGGTTTTTTAAAATTTCAAGTCATGCACTTTCACCACTGTGTGGCAGTCTGCTCTGTTAAATCCTGTTCAGCAAGTTTCTTGAAATTGTAAAGTACAATGCACGTGACAAGGTTAAAAGTTTTAAGTTTTCCTGTTTGTCTTTTTTTAACTGGCGTCTTTGTAAGCCAATTAATTAAGAAGTGCCAGTCGAAGCGGCACATCTACATTTAGAAAAACATGTAATAAGATTAAAGATTTGTCCAGTGGGTTGCGAGGTGAGCTCTGACACGACCCTGCTGGACTTCATCAGGGGCACGCTGCGGTTGCCGGGCACCAAGTACATGTGCCGCGAGGCCGGCTGCGGCGCCTGCATCGTGTCCGCCGTGAAGTGTCCCGGCGCGACACACACCTCAGTTAACGCGGTAGGTCTAACTTGTACTCCTCTGTCCACACAAATATAGCTTAATGTCGCCACCGGCAATGCACATTCAGGAGTTTGTTTTTAACCTTGATTTTATAATATCTATCAATTCTGGTAAAAGTAACATTAAGTAAGAAAATTGAAGTTTAAATGCTATTAATTTTATTTCAGTGTATGGTGTCGGTAACATCTTGTCAAGACTGGGAGGTGACGACCATTGAGCATCTGGGGAACAAACTAAAAGGTTACCATGTGATACAGAAGACGCTCGCAGAGAACAACGGCTCCCAGTGCGGCTACTGCAGCACTGGCTGGGTTATGGCTATGCACAGGTATCACACAAGCGACAGCAGATTAGTAACAATTCCTAATATTACACTCAATACAAAAGTTTATTGCAGAGCAAAAAGGACCGTACAATGTTAGAAATAGAGCAGTCGTTTGGGAGCAACGTCTGCAGATGCACAGGCTATCGACCAATTTTACAAGCATTTAAGAAATTCGCTACAGATGCTCCCAATTCGGACAAGATTCGTGATATAGAAGATCTGCAAATTTGCAAAAAGACCGGAGACGAGTGCAAGAGCGATTGTGAAGACTCCGAGTGGTGTATTGTGAACAAAGATGACGTTGAAAAACAAACAGTTATTCATGTGACGTTAGAGGACGGACGCGAATGGTTTCGGGTTTTGGAACTAGTTGATGCTTTCAATATACTGCGAGTGTATGGCGACGACTCTTACATGCTGGTCGCAGGAAACACAGCCAAAGGTATGACGTTATAGACAATGTAAATGACTATCATTGCTACTACTACTATACTCCCTCTCCTTGCTCCACTCTCGTTAGCTCAGAGCTCCAGGATTTATTCTCGTCATTACAATCGTCACTCCCTTTATAATCAAGTCTCCTCCACTCCTCCCTCACTTTCATACAAAACCTCGCCTTGTCATATGCGATTTATAGAGTTGTATACTTATATGTGGGTTATTAAAGTAAAACGAAAAATGATAACCTTAGAATATGCTCTTTAAACACATAACTAGTTCATAGTCAATGATAATGTGTTTGTGATTTTTGTTTCTATCCTGTTTGTTTCTCATAATATTCTGATGGTCAGGCGCATATCCGATATTCCGGTATCCTCGAGTATTGATTGACATCAGCATGGTGAGTGAACTGAAGCAAGTATTGATGGATCAGAACTTGGTGATCGGCGCCGGGTCGACCATCACCGAGGTCATGGAGGTGTTCCTGCGACTCTCCAGGCACCACTATTTCGAATATCTACTAAAGCTGCATGAACATCTTACGCTCGTTGCACACATACCAGTCAGAAATGTAAGTGTTTAGTGACCTAACTTTATGTTCCAAGACCTAATGTGACAATGTAGAATTGGTAATTTCTTCTTTTAATCAATGTTATGTTGTAGTTGGGTACAATAGCTGGAAACCTTATGATTAAACATGAGCATCGTGAATTCCCATCAGATATCTTTCTACTATTCGAGACCGTTGGAGCCCAAATCACAATTTGTAAGTAAGAAAATAAGTGATTTAATTTTATTTTTTATAAAAATTTAATTAGCATCATTTATTTTCAGTATTAAAATTGTCTTATTTCAGTGTATTCCACAGGACTGCGCAAGGTTGTGACGATGCAAAACTTTCTAAAAGAGGACATGAGAGGAAACATTATTCTTAATGTGCTTTTTCCTCCTCTGAAAGACTATAGAGTGGTGACGTTTAAGGTTCACGCCCAGTTTTTATAAAGTTAGATAATTAAATAACTAAACTTCTAACTACCAAATAAATAAATACTGTATTACAGGTAATGCCAAGAGCTCAAAATGCTCACGCGATAGTGAACGCGGGATTCCTGTACAAAGGACATAATAACATAGTGCATGAAACAAGAATAGTGTACGGTGGTTTGTCGCCTACATTCGTGCGGGCAACCAACACTGAGCGGTATCTGATCGGCAAACCTTTGTTTACAAACGAGACATTACAGACCGCTCTGCACGTCCTCAATGCAGAGTTGGTGGTGACTGATAATCCACCAGAAGCATCAGTAGAATACAGGAGGCAGTTGGCCCTGGCATTATTTTATAAGGTATTCAATTGAGTATTACATTTTCACAGTAATTGAGATCTCGGTATTATTTTCAGTATCATCAGACATTTAAGTATATTTCAAATATTAGGGTCTATTAACATTATGTCCCGAGGACATTCTGCACCAGCGGTATCGGTCAGGTGCGATCAAACTGAAGGAAAGCAGGCCGGTGTCTGAAGGCAGACAAATATTTGATACCAACCCAACTTTGTGGCCTCTCAATCAACCGATACCAAAACTGGAAGGGCAGGTCAGTGAGGTTTAGAGTAGCTCAATTTGTCTAAAGCCATATGATTACATTTTTAGATTTAATTTCGGATGAAAAACTTTTGCGGCTTAATTAAACTATTACAGTTATTTGTAGATACAATGTTCGGGCGAGGCGATGTACGCGGAAGACATACCGCCTTTGCCACGGGAGGTGTTCGCTTCCTTTGTCCTCAGCACTGTAGCCCTCGGAGATATAGACCTTATTGATTCCACTCAAGCTTTGGTAAGTGTCCAACTATTTAGTATTCGATGTATTATAATTTATTTATAACATTAGAGAACTATTGCTAAGGAGTCAAAGACTTGCACCTTTAATATGTATGTACATAATTATCTTGATTGTAGAGGGAGCCAGGAGTTATAGCATTTTATACAGCAAAAGATATACCAGGTGTTAACTCGTATACACCTTCGGGTGCATTGCTGAGTCCAATTAACGAAGAACTATTGTGCAACGGAAAAGTTAAATATTATAACCAACCCATAGCAATAGTTGTCGCTAAAACACGTGCAATAGCTGACAGAGCCGCTCAATTGGTAACAGTTCGTTATAAAAATGTGAAAAGACCTCTTCTCGATATCAAAATAGCTAAAAACGAAGCAGGGAGAAATACTATGTTTTTGAACATACCTCAAACGGACAGGGGCAATGATGTGATTAAAGTGATAAATGGTTCGTTCACTATCTACGGGCAATATCACTTTTGTATGGAGACGCTGGTGTGTGTGAGCAAACCTACCGAGGAGGGTTTGGAGGTGCACTCGGCCACGCAGTGGATGGACGGGGTGCAAGTGGCCACCTCGCGGGCATTGAATCTACCACAGAACAAGTAAGTAAAGAGTAGTAAGTTTTTAAACAACTTTTAAAAATTAAGACTACACGCGACAGCGCCAAGAATTTGTGTGTAGTTGTAGAAGAAGCTGATTTACTGTCTGGTCTGATTTTCATGTTACTTGTAATGTTTGTAGGATCGACGTCCATGTGCGACGTCTCGGGGGTGCGTACGGATACAAGATAACGCGCGCTCTGCAGGTGGCGGTGGCGAGCAGCCTGGTGACGCAGCGCCTGCAGCGGCCCTGCCGCTTCATACAGTCGCTCACCAACAACATGCGCGCCGTCGGCAAGAGACTGCCTTGTAGCACTAACTTTGAAGTATGACAGCTTATTTTAACAAGTAATCAAATACCTCGAAGAGATTTCGCAATATTGCTGCCGACAAACTTATATTATTTGATTTTATCAATATAACATTATATATTTAATAATAATGAAGTGGAGATGTTGAGACAAAAGGTGGTAAAAATAAAATTTAACGTTTATTCTAGGTTGGTGTAAATTCTCAAGGAGTCGTGCAATATTTGAATTACGATCTGTACGATGACCACGGGTATATCATAAATGAACCATTCTTGGCGCTCACAACAGACATTTACAATAATTGCTACAACAAAGCAAGATGGAATTACAGATCGTTTAACACCACCACCGACAATACCTCGAACACTTGGTGTAGATCTCCAGGTAATTGTATAATAAAATAATAAATTCAATATATATGAAGTTAAAGAAAAAATTTTAATTATTTACTAAGATATATTTTCGACCATATCAAACCTCTACCTCATCTCCCTTGATAGTAGTACTTAAATATTTGGGTGTTTAGTGTACACACATACGTACTATGTTTCTTATAGGTACTCTTGAATGTATAGCAATGACAGAATCAATTATGGAACGAATAAGTTATGAACTGTCGTTAGATCCTATACAAGTGCGCTTGGCCAATCTCGACCCCGAAGTGCAAAATGATATGACAGAGTTGTCTGAAACAATTACGAAGAATTCTCAGTACACGGAACGTAGAAGTGCAGTTAATAAATTTAATAGAGACAACCGTTGGAAGAAACGCGGGCTGAGAGTTGCGTTCATGAAGTGGGTTCCTGTTGGAAATTTCTACTTGGATATTAACATGTCAGTTTATCATGATGACGGAACTGTTGTCATTACACACAGCGGCATCGAAATGGGCCAAGGAATAAACACTAAAGCTGTACAAATCTGTGCATATTTTCTCAAAATATCTGTAGAAATGGTACAGATCAAAGCGAACAATACTATTATAGCACCGAATGCTTTTATATCAGGTGGAAGTTTGACATCACAATACGTTGGTATCGGTGTACAGAAAGTTTGCGAGGCTTTCTTACTGAAATTGGAACCTGTGAGGAATCGAATGACGAATCCGAGCTGGGTGCAACTGATACAAAGTGCATTCGCCGCTGACGTTGATCTGCAAACGCACGCCCACGTTAACAGCGCCGACGTGCAGAAATATAACATATACGGTGCAACGGTAGCTGAAGTCGAAGTAGATATATTAACTGGCCAAACGGAAATATTAAGGGTTGATTTGTTAGAAGACGCCGGGAGGAGTGTCAGCCCGGAAATAGATATTGGTCAAGTAAGTAAATTTAATTAAATTTTCTAAACTTTGTCAAGTCTTAATATAACTTGATCAAGTATTGATTTATTGTTAATAATAAAAGTAATTGTAACAATAACTTTGAAGGTTGAAGGAGCATTCGTAATGGGCCTCGGTTACTGGACGTCGGAAAATTTAGTATACGATCCTAATACAGGAGAGTTGTTGACAAATCGTACCTGGGAGTACTGGGTGCCTCAGGCGAGGGATATACCACAAGATCTTAGGATATATTTTAGAAAAAGATCGTACAGCAACGACGCTATTCTCGGATCCAAAGGTAGATTGACCCTGTCTTCTAATATACAATTCGAGAATGTCGAATAGTTTGGTATCAAATATCGATACAATATGCAGTGAGAATTTGAATTTTCAAAGTTTGAGTGTTTCGTCGCCACTCTTGAATTAATTTTTTCTAAAAATATTTCGATAATACTTTTTTTTTAAGGTTTGTCTATATATATGTTAACGTCAGCTAATGTAATTACTTATTTCAATTGAACTTGCAGCGACTGGAGAGCCGGCCACATGTATGGCGATAGTAGTGCCTTTTGCAATAAGAGAGGCCATTGCTGCAGCAAGACTGGAATGTGGTATATCTGCGAATCAATGGTTCGATTTAGGTGAGATGACATTCTATAATATGATTCCCTGGTTCACTTCGAAATAGAGTATCGTAGTGGCCCCTAACTTTTTAATTAGCATCTATTACAATTCATTAGTATAAAGGTGTTCTCTTCAACTCAACAGGGCAATAATTGATATTACTACAACGTAGTTTTAACTACTTTTTTGTTACAGATGGACCTTATACTTATGAAAAGATCTGTCTCGCAGCCGCTACTAACTTTGAATTATTTAAATTTTATTAAGCTTTATTTTTAAAATACTAAGCAAAATTGTAATTCAATTTTAATAAACAAAAGTTATGAATTAATGTTTTTGTGGCTTTTCTACCTACCCTATCCTAAGAAAGGGGTGTGACTAGGCTATAGTCAAACCACGCTGGCCCACTGCGGGTTGGTATGACTTCAAACATATCTTTGAATTTCTTTGCCGATATGTGCAGGAATCACGATGTTTTCACTCACCGTAAGAACGTCGGATATCATGTACATATGAAATTCGAAAAATCGCGAATAACATTGGAACATGGCGGGATTCGAACCCAAGACCTGTGGATTACAAGTCAAGTGCTCAAACCCCTGAACCACCGACATATATTTTACTTTAATTATGTTTTGTGTACGCAGTACGTATCTATGTCATTGCTATGGCAATGTCTGAGTTACATTTTTATCTAAATTTGGGTATTAACATTTTGTGAAATAGCACTTAAGTCTGATTAAGCAACCTTATCACTCGTAAAATTGTTGGAACCTTTGAAGTTGGTTCATAATAAATTAAGTAGGTAGTAACTTTATCTTTCAATTTACATTTTAACAACGTTAAGCATTTAGTGATACTTGTTTAACTTATAATACTATTAAACGACAACTTTACACATTGTCGGGTAAACGACTGTGAAACAATGGATCGGATTTACTTTGCAGTGAACGGAGTTAAATATTCGGGTAAGTTAATGTTTTGTTAATCTGTTAGCAGAAATATAACCATGATTAAGCCCTACTGGGTATGTCTTATCCTATAATTCGGTACAAATACCGCGGTCAGATCCAAGATTCAGATCAGAACAGGTTTGCTGAATGTAGTAAGATAATAACCATACCTGACGAGACTAACTCAGAAGAAACATTTAACACTAAGTCAGTTTAAGGAAGAAGGTGATATTATAAAACTAAAGTACGTTAAGGAAGAAGTATTGATAGAAATAAAAAGATTTTCCATTGTAATTATTTTATTAGTGGGATGTGAAGTGGATTCCACCACCTCTCTGCTGGACTACTTGAGGTCGTCGCTGCAACTCTTCGGCGCTAAGTATATGTGCCGCGAGGCTGGCTGCGGCGCCTGCATCGTATCCGTGCAGCGACCTGGCACAACACATACTGCAGTCAACGCTGTAAATATTTACTTGTTCAGTTTTTTTTTTTACTTCACGATTATTTTGACTGTCCATGTTCATAGTGTATGGTATCAATCACATCGTGCCAGAACTGGGAGATAACGACCATAGAATGCCTGGGAGATCAAGCTAAGGGTTACCATAAATTACAAGCTCAGCTCGCGAAAGACAATGGAAGCCAGTGCGGTTACTGCAGCACCAGTTGGATCATGACCATGTATAGGTTAGTATCTGATGAATAAAAACAATGATTTAAAAGAAAGTTGTTTTTAAAACATGAATATACATTTCAGCCTCCTAAAAAGCAAACCTAATATAACTAGGTTAGAAATTGAGAAGTCGTTATCGAGTAACATCTGTAGATGTACTGGCTATAGGCCGATTTTAGATGCGTTCAAGAAATTCGCCAGCGACGCCCCTGATCGGGTTAGAATAGATGACATAGAAGATCTACCTGTATGCAGCCGCACCGGCAGCGCATGCAAAGTTCCTTGTAAAGACGATGATTGGTGTATCGTTTCAAAAGACGATATTGACACAAGCAATGTAAAACATATCTTATTACATGATAATAGAGATTGGTATTCAGTACAAACTGTTGGTGAAATATTTAACATCTTAAAAACAAAAGGTGACAAGTCATACATGTTGGTTGCCGGAAACACGGCCAAAGGTAATCTTATGGTTTTAGTAGAACACCATGAGACTGCTTCGGACACAAATTATTGACTAATTTATGATAAAAAATTTCTTGTAGGAGTTTATCCAATAACTGAGTATCCTCAAGTTTTGATTGATATTAATAACGTGTCTGAATTGAAGAAATACCTGATTGATCAAAATATAGTGATTGGCGCAGGGCTGACGATTACAGAAGTTATAGAAATATTCAAGACAGTGTCGAAAAAAGAAAATTTTAGCTATTTATCAATAATTAATGAACATTTGCAAAAGGTTGCTCATGAAGCTGTACGCAATGTAAGTAACATTAACCATGCTAAGATGTTTTCTGTGTGTAGATATGTTTATTTAAGTCTACATAATGTTTTTTATAATTATAGATCGCAACAATTGCTGGAAACCTGGTTATAAAAAACCGACATCCAGAATTTCAATCGGATATATTTCTGTTGTTAGAGACTGTCGGAGCTCAAGTTACTATAGGTAAATATGTATTTACTTTAAATCCCGACAAATACCGATTCTAATAATAAAATGATACTTGATTTTACAGCGAATTCCGTATTAAGTAAAAAATCATATAATATGCAGGATTTTCTTAAACAACATTTGAAAGGAAAAATAGTTATGGATGTGATGCTACCTCCGTTAAATAATAGTAATAAAATTGTCACATATAAGGTAAATTAAAACCACTTAGGTACTAATTTTAATTAAACTAAAAGTACAAAAGCTACAACTAATGCTAATTTTACTCCTTTGAATTGATGACACTGGTTCTCTTTTGTTCTTTTGGATTTATTTCCCTTAATTGGATTAACTAATGTTCCAGATAGCAGCTCGGGCACAAAATGCGCATGCAAGAGTAAACGCTGGATACTTGTATAAAATAACATTAACGGGCAAAGTCTCTTCAGCGAGAATTACATACGGCGGATTGTCTCCAAGGTTTATCAGAGCAACTAAAACAGAAAACTGTCTCGTAGGCAAACCACTTTTTAATAACGACACCTTGCAGTTGGCCATACAAAGTTTAATTAAAGAACTGGTTGTAACTGATAATCCTCCGGAACCTTCGGTAGCCTATCGAAAACATTTAGCGATCTCCTTGTTTTATAAGGTGAGTGATATAAACAAAAAAATTATGAAGGACTTATTTCCAAGTGTATGAATTATTTAAATTTTCCAGGGCTTACTGTCAATTTGTCCACCAAATATAGTATCATTGCCGTTCCAATCCGGGGGTACTGAGATACACGACAGTCGGCAGTTGTCGAGCGGTAGACAAACTTTTGAAACCGACCCTACCTTGTGGCCGTTAAACCAACCCGTTATGAAGTTAGAAGCGCAAGTAAGTTATGGAGCTCTCTTAAAATGATTTTACTCCGAAATAAATTAAGTTACATATTTACCGTTTAGATACAATGTTCAGGAGAAGCGCAATATGCAGAAGATATACCACCAATCCCTAAAGAAGTATTTGCCTCGTTTGTATTGAGCACAGTACCATTGGGAACTTTGGAATCCATTGATGCAAGCGAGGCTTTGGTAAGACTAACAAAACGATATTTTGTGGTAAGTGTGATAAAAAAAATACTAAAACCTGCAATAAAATTACCGTGTCTCTGTTATTTCTCAGAAACAACCTGGCGTCATAGCATTCTATTCAGCAAAAGACATACCTTGTGTAAATTCATTCACACCGGCCGGTACGATCTTTTATGAAAAAGACGAGGAGTTATTGTGTGCCAAGGAAATTAAATATTACAACCAAGCTATAGGAATAATTGTAGCAGAAACACGGCACATAGCAGACGTTGCTGCTAAATTGGTAACCGCCAAGTACAGCAATGTGCGAAAGCCGGTACTGGACATTAAGATAGCGAAAGATGACTCTAGCCGACGTACTCTGTACACAACGCATGCTGCCACAGATAGAGGGACTAATGTTTGTAAAAAGATAATCGGAGAGAACACTATATACGGCCAGTATCATTTCAGTATGGAAACCTTAGTATGTGTTTCACAACCAACAGAGCAAGGTATGAAAGTGCGTCCTGCATCTCAATGGATAGACAGTGTACAAGTCATGACTTCTCGAGCCTTGAACTTGCAACAAAACTGGTTAGTACTTAATAAAGTAAAAACTAAAATATAAGTTATATAAAATCCATGACATTGTTGTTATTCCATTGAATTTGCGAATGAATAGTACTCGTATAGTGATCATAAACATTGTTTGTTTTAAGTATCGATGTCTATGTTCGGAGAATTGGTGGCGCTTTTGGCATTAAGATATCGCGCTCCAATCAAGTGGCGGTGGCTTGTAACTTGGTTGTTCATAAATTAAAACGACCTTGTCGGTTTATTCAATCCCTCACCACTAATATGAGAACCGTTGGAAAAAGATTACCATGTACCATTACTTTTGAGGTAAATTTCTTATCAAATTAACAGAACATTAAAATTAATTAAATACTGTTTTCTATTTCATCTTGGTCACTATCGAATAATTTGCAGATAGAAGTTGACGATAAAGGAACCATTCAATCTTTAAAATGTAATTTCTACGAAGACAACGGGTATATTATTAACGAACCTTTCATATTGCTCGGCGACGGCGTGTACAATAACTGCTACAGAGCTGCGCGTTGGGACTACGCCTCCTACAACTGCGTCACCGACACGGCCTCTAACTCGTGGTGCAGGGCTCCAGGTTATTACATTATCATGAAATCTGCTTAATGGTGCAATCAATATTGTCGAAGTCTACACTTTACGTCATATATTATTTATTGAATCTCATAATTTCCAAGTATATTAAGTACTTGTTCTATATGGTTATTACATATTTTGTACATAAAATGTTTAATATTTATATTGCTTCAGGTTCATTGGAAGCTATCTTTATGGCTGAGTGTATCATGGAAAGAATAGCATACGAGATGTCGGTGGATCCTCTTCACGTGCGTTTAGCCAATTTGGATACAGAGAATTACAAAGATTTGTTAGAAATGATAGACACAATAAAAGAAAGCTCAGACTATGCCAGTAGACGGGTTCAGGTTGACACGTTTAATAAAGAAAATAGATGGAAGAAACGAGGCTTAAGGTTTTCTTTGATGAGATGGTCTCCAGCCGGCTCTACAATATATATCACCACTCTATCTGTCTATCACGGCGATGGTTCTGTAGATATCGTACACAGTGGTGTCGAAATGGGTCAAGGTATCAATACTAAGGCGGCTCAAGTTTGCGCCTACTTTTTAAAAATACCTTTAAACCTTATAAAAATTAAACCAAATAATACCATAATTGCCTGTAACGGGTTCATAACCGGTGGAAGTCTAGCATCGCTATTCACCTCATTAGGTGTAGAAAGAGCCTGCAAAGAGTTGCTTGAAAGACTGCAACCTATACGAGAGCAACTTGGAAACCCGACTTGGAAGGAACTTATCGTTGCTGCACATGATCAAAGCGTAAATCTGCAGGCGCACGGCTTTGTTAATCGGAACGACGTTCAGGATTTCAATGTATACGGTGTAGCGGTTACGGAAGTGGAAGTTGATATTTTAACAGGCCAGTCTGAAGTAACCAGGGTTGACTTATTAGAAGATGCAGGAATGAGTGTCAATCAGGACGTGGATGTTGGTCAAGTGAGAATAATAAATATACCTTATTTATAATAACGTTTGTAATTATCGCATAACTGGGTAAATACATGTATTATTTTAGGTAGAAGGAGCCTTTGTTATGGGTCTTGGTTATTGCACGAGTGAGCATTTAGTTAATGACCCTAAAACCGGAGAAAATTTGACAAATCGGACCTGGAATTATTTCGTGCCACAAGCGAGAGATATACCGCAGGACTTTCGGATTAGTTTTAGAAAAAATTCTAAAGGACCGTCGACTTTTCTAGGGTCTAAAGGTACCAGAAACATTTCAACATTTTTTAAGTGTTTGTATAACGATATCTTCGTCCCAATTTTAGGAATATCTTGTTTAATTTTACTTGTTATCAACATGAGAATTCTTTGACTATAACTAATTCACTGTCAAACGAGTACATGTTGTGCAAGGACGTCGCGTGTTGTGGTTTTAAATGATCTCTTTACTATATAGAAAATTGAAGTACAGATTAGTTTATGTTTTCCAGCGATTGGAGAACCGCCCATGTGTTTATCGGTGGGGGTTACATTCGCAATGAGAGAAGCAATAACTTCAGCCAGGTCAGACTCTGGGATATCCCCTACCAAATGGTTTCAAATTGGTAAGATAATTATTTAAGAATTATAAGATTAGAAAATTGTACATTAATGCACCAGCTTTCATACGCTATAGTATGGTATTTTTAATTATTGATTTTCACCTATTTATCACTTATACTCATGTTATATTTTTATTTTCAGATGGACCTTGGACCGTGGAACGTATCTGTTTAGCTGCTGATACCAAATACGAAGATTTCAAATTTAATTAGTTTCATCAATACGATTAATCTGAAAAAGAGATAATTTTGCTATAGTTTACTTTATTTATAACTGTTATCTCATATTTTCTATTACTTTCGGTTATATTTCCATTCTCGTTGAAGTTCGCGAGGCTCAGCCTTTGTTCAAAGACATGTCATAATATAACAAGCAAGCTATTTCAAGTGATACTGAACAGGTTTTTAATTAAGTTATAATTAAAACACATCATTTGATAATATAAATAAATGTTTTATTACTTTTTTTCAATTGTTCCATTATTTAATACATTTTATTTGAAAAAAATAATTTTCTTTGTGTTAAAAATATTTGAAGTCCTCAAACTTTGTAGCCGCTGCCAAACAAATCCGTTCGGTCGTGTATGGACCATCTGGAAAATTAATTTTTGATATTACTTTCACACAAGTATAAAGTTTTTTTTAATCTAAAAAACTATATCAATTACTAGCTTCCGTCTTAGTGTTCTTCCCGACTATGCTCTCCGTCTTTGTCAAATTTCATCAGGATTCGTTCAGCCATTTATGCCACAAACTCTATCAAACAACCGTCCATCCATCCATCTATCTAAACTTTTGCATTTGTAACTAAGATTAGTAAGATTAGATATTAGTATTTACTCGTGGTTACTCGTGCGCAGAAACTTAGTTTATGACCTAAGTTGTTAAATGATGGTACTGAATAGATGTACGCGGGGCACGGTCGGTTTTAGTGTGTGTCAGTGATCAAACCTGCGTATGACTAAAATGACCTTTTTTCCACTGATTAAGTGATCTTCAACGATCACTTACCAGTTTCTTGTTTCCATGGTCGTTGGCACGAACACTTACCAATTTGAAACCATTGAGTACTGGGTATTCCGGAGTCCAGTCTCGCTGAAGCGATCGCCTCTCTGATCGCGAGCGGCACCGCCACTGACAGGCTAGTGGCGGGCTCTCCGGTTGCTGAAAACAATGCTTATAATCTTGAATTAAAAACACGTGTTATATTATTATAAAGTATAGTTAAATAAAAAATATAATAAACGAAAAGTATGGATAATTAATTTCACATCGATAAACGCAGAAAATTAGAAAACATTGCGATAAAGGCAAGATAATTTAACATGCTGGAAATAAATAATCACAGGTCCGGAAAAAGAAGGAAATATGGAATTATGAACCGAAAGTGAAAAACAATCCGCAAATAACAGTAAATTGATTGGGAAATATTGAGTTGAGTAGTTTTAATTAGCTACTTACCCTTGGCTCCGAGATATATTTCATAATTACGGGATTTCTCTCTGAAATAAACTCTAAAATCTTGAGGTATGTCTCTAGCTTGTGGCACCCAATAGTTCCACGTCCGGTCAGAGAGCACCTCACCGGTTTTCGGTTCATATTCCACTTTTTCACAAGTCCAGTACCCGAGACCCATTATAAAGGCCCCTTCGATCTATAGTAGACAACACAAATTATTTACAACAACAAATTAAAATATATTAACTAAATCAATTCACCTGGTATTATGATTATTAAATACTAGCTTTCGCCCGCGACTCCGTCCGCGTGGAATTTTAAAAAATAAAATGAGTAGCCTATGTGTTCTTCCAGACTATTCTCAACATCTATGTCAAATTTCATCGAAATCCGTTCAGCCGTTTAGGCTACAAACTCTAACACACATACATTAGTAAGTATGATCACTTACTTGTCCTATGTCGATTAAGGGACTAACACTTTGTCCCACATCTTCTATAAGATCCACTCGTTTTATTTCAGTTTGTCCAGTTATTATGTCAGTTTCAACTTCAGTCACAATAACACCATAAATGTCATAGAGAAATGCGTCCGCCGCAGTGACGGTACTTCGCGCTTGCAAATCAATATTGTTCAGAAAGGCAGCTTTGACGAGTTCCTTCCAAGTAGGGTTACCTAATATCTTCCGTATCGGTTCTAATCTGCTAAGGATTATCTCGCAGCATCTCTGCACCGCAAGGCCGATATTCATTGATGTGACACTGCCCCCTGTTTCGCCTACGTTTGGTGAAATAAAAGTGATTTGTTGTTTAACTTGAATTTTACTTAGGGGTATTTTCAGGAAGTAGGCACATATTTGAGCGGCTTTTGTATTGATACCCTGTCCCATTTCAACTCCACCGTGGGTAATAGCAACGCTTCCGTCTTCGTAAAATATTGACAAATTTGCGGAGATATACTGAGGGTTCTCCGACGACCATCTCATGAAACTGACCCTCAATCCGCGCTTTAACCATCTGTTTTGTGCATTAAAGTGCTGTACAGCCGCGCGCCGCTCGGCGTATTGAGACTTCCCTCTTACATTATCCCACATTTCTTGAATAGCCTCCCTGTTATCTTTATCTAGATTAGCTAGCCGCACATCAACCGGATCTAATGACATTTCATAAGCTATCTTTTCCATTATGAATTCGGCGTTTGCAATTATTTCTAATGTACCTGATAGGAAAATAAAAACAAGCAATGTGTAGCTTGTAACTAAGAAAATATGCAATAGTAAAGACTACTACCTACCTGGTGAACGAAACCACGAATTAGATGCAGTGTCCGTAACAGTGTTGTAAAACTTGTAATTCCAAGTTTTCTTGTTGTAGCAATTGTTATAGAGCGAGACGCCGATCATAATAAGAGGTTCGTTCAGTACGTAGCCGTTGTCCGTGAACAGGTCACAGTTTAGGAACTGAATGACACCTTTTGCATTCACACCGACCTTAGAATACAAAAGAGTTTAAAAATAATTATTATAGAAATACCTTTAACTGTACACTACTATACGTAAAGTAGAAATCGTGGACTTAAAACACAATAATTGTAAAACAGAATGGCTCATGTAGTAACATAAAACCTAAAAAGAATAACATGAAAAATCGCAGTCATCAAAAAATTGAAAATTTATAGTTCAAACATGCAATGCATTATTGAAATATAAAAGCAACAAACAAAATAAATAAAGCGCCAATAGTCTAATGGGTATGGGTACGAATTTCCGATCACATGGTCGAAAGTTCGAATCCCGCAATTCGACTATTATAGTTAACCATATCCTAGCTCAAACCAAGAGTTTAGTTGGAATGGTATGAGAAATATTAGTAAATTGACAAAAATCTATTTAAATTTCATTAAAAAAAAACCTCAAATTGTGTAAAACAGGGCAACCGTTTGCCAACAGCTCTTGTATTGGTGGTGAGAGGCTGCACATGGCGGCAAGGTCGGTGCAGCAGGCGCGCGGCTAGGCTGCTCGCCACGGCGCCTTGAATCGCGCGAGATATCTTGTAGCCGTACGCGCCGCCGACACGACGCACGTGCACATCCACCCTATGCCAATCAATTAACCCTTGGATAAAGTTAAAATTGTTGCATTTTTTATATCACAAGGTGGCAAACCAGCAAGCGTCCTAAATCCGCCGAAATAGCGAAGCGACCGCTGCCAATAGACATCCGCAAATGCAGACCTGTTGCCTCCCCTTTCCCCCTCTTATACATCTCCTCCACCGTCTAATCCACTTTCCCTTCCCATACTTTCGTCATAAGGAAACGGTGGAATGGGAAAGGGACTAAAATTATGCCTCCGGAATCACACTTATCAGACTGTACGCGGAATTGCTCCCCTGGACCTGTCTTCTGTGTGATCGTGGTGTTAGGGGCGAGCCGGCCCTACAGTACGAAGATGTTAAAGCGGGCTCTACCACTGTTGGAAAATCAAACTAAAAGCAACCTGTTTTCTATTACTTAACATACGAGCAAACTGTAAAGTCATTAGCTTGGAGTTAAATACTGTTTCCCCTAACTTGTATACCACTTTCACTAATCGATAAATGTCAAATTACTTCTGTGCAATTTTTAAGAAGTTGACAATTCTAAAAAATCAAAATTCAAATCGTTACTTATTCTGCTCGATATTCAATGCACGAGATGTCATAACTTGTATCCCCTCAGTATACTGCGTGGCGGCGTGCACCTCTAGGCCATCTTCTACTGGTATGGAGATGCTTGTTAGTGTTTCCATACAAAAGTGATATTGTTGGTATATAGTCATCGATCCATGTACAATTTTCAAAACCTCCAATCCTCTATCGGTTGCTTCTATTGATTTATAAAGGGACACTCTGTTCGGATCATTCTTAGCTAATTTTACATCTATAACTGGTTTTTTTATTTTACTATAATGTCCGATCACTAATTTTGCAGCTCGATTTGCGATCTGTTGCGTTTCTGCAACAATCATACCGATTGCTTGGTTGTAATATTTTACTTCGCCACTGCAAAAGATTTCTTCATTTGCCAAAAATATTCTCTTGCCGTATGGTGTGAAAGAGTTTAATCCCGGTATATCTTTTGCAGAATAAAACGCGATAACTCCAGGTTCTTTCTGAAAAACAATAAGAGAATGATTAAAGACGAAACTAACTGAATTGGGGGTGTCTATGGGCGTTGTTTTGAAAACCTTGGTGTTCTCGCACCTCGTTTGCCAGCTTCTCTTTAAAAATATTATAAAAAAAAACGGTAACAGTTTTACCAGCGCTCTGCTGGGGTCGATGTCATCTAGATGTCCGAGAGGCACGGAGCTCAATGCGAAGGAAATGAACACCTCGTCTTTGATGGGCGGCATGTCGTCCGTGTACACTGTCTCTCCGGAACATTGCAGCTAAATTATGAAAAACAATTTTTGAGTACAGTATAGGTACTTTACAATTCTTTACAATTAATTTTTATTTTACACATTCTAAGTCTGGAATTTTCCACATCTCTCTAAAGAAATGTGTGTGTAATACAATATCATTTATGTGTCGACAGTACGAGTACATACTTAAATCTTAAATCAGTGTTATATTTACCAGAGCTTCAAGTTTAGGTATGGGTTCGGTGAGGGGCCACAGAGTGGGGTCAGTCTCTATGAGCTGGCAGCCGCCGCTGAGCGGGCGGGCGTCGTGCACGCTCACCCCACCCGACTTGTACCGCGGACCCACTATATCCCGCGGACAGAGCTGGAGAAGACCCTGAGAAACGTTAATACGTTTCTCTATCTAATCTAATCTAATCTCTATCTAATCTAATCTAGCCTATAGTAATAATTTACTATAGGCTAGTTTTAAACTATGACAAGGTATTTTTCTTTTTTTTTTGGTCGGAGGGACTTTTTAACTTCAAAAAGACATGGCATTCCCATAGTGCTACACTTTGAGATTAAGAAACGAGCTAACATAAACGTTCAGCCGCATCAGTATAGGTTCAGCTAAAATAGAAATAATGAAGCCAACATCAGCAGGGTTGAGCTTCAACTCCTGAAAAAGCAGTTCGCGCTGCTTGTGTCTCTCACATTCCAACAGCAGGTGTTAGATATCTTCTGGCTTCCTGCATATATCGCAATAAACTATAACAACGTTGCCGCAGATAAAAGGCAATTAACACATAAAAGTGGGTTGAAAACAATCATGTTGGTACTTTGTAAGTGCCGTGTTATTTTTTTTTAATTTTCAAGTGAAACTTATTATGTCATCCGTAAAATTAGGCAGGATGGTTGAAATGTTAGTCACGCAGCGTAACGCATGAGTGACGTGAAAAACGTTTTCATCGACGTTGTCTAAAAACAACTGATAAATTGTGAAACTTGTATTTTCTCTTGGATTTTGTCCGCGTCGAATGTTTGACGTGAAGACTTAAATTCCGGGTTTCATATATTCTTTAAATTTATATATCAACCGTGTTAATGTGATTTACCTTATAAAACAAGCCAATTGCAAGACGTCTTCTGTACTCCACAGAAAGTTCAGGTCGCTCCCTCGTGACCACCAGCTCGTCGTCTAACACCTTGATAGCGGCCTGCAACGTCTCGTTACAGAACAGAAACTTGCCTTCCAAAAATTTTTCAGTTCTGCAGGCCCTAGAAAATGCCGGAGACAGACCTCCGAATACTAGTCTGCATTCCACAACGGTATTATTTTTGTTTAATTTATAGAGAAAGCCAGCGTGGACTATGGCGTGAACATTCTGCGCACGGGGCATTATCTGAAACGTGTTGATGTTGAAGTACTAACATGCTGAGCTATACCATACCAATAAAATTAGATGAACAAAGGTTTAGTTTTGTTGTTTTATCATATTTGTGCCTTACCTTGAATGTGACCAATTTATAATCCGGTGTAAGAGGTGGAAAAAGTACGTTTACTATGATTTTTCCTGACATGTCTTCCTTTAAAAATTCCGGCATTGTAATTGTTTTCTTTTTTAAACGACTCACTAAAATGTAACATTATTAAAATGCAAATAACAATTGTATTTGTTCGAATGAAATAGAAATTCTTAAAAATCATTAATAATTATAAGAAATATTTTGCTGGAAAAAATATTATTTAACATAACTTTTGTTCGCGACTTCGTCCACGCATAATTAGGTAAATAATCTAGTAATAAATTTAGCCTATGTCACCCATGGATAGTGTAGATTCCTTTCGGAGCGTTTCATTGCAAACAAACAACCAAATATTTCCTCTTTATAATATTAGTATAGACATGTTACATACAAATTGTGAGTTGTGCTCCAACAGTTGCAAACAACAGATACAAGTCAGAAGGAAATTCGTGGTGTTTGTGTTTTATCATCAAATTTCCTGCCACTGTACCAATCTGGAAATTAAAACCAGCTTCTAAAAAAGTGCATTGTCACTTCATCAATATTCAATATATAAAATGTATAGCATTCATACATTTCTCACAGCAATATGGGCCACCAATTGAATGTGATTGTATAATGTTTCTAAATATGTGAAGTAGTATTTTTTACTACACAGTAATTTGAAAATATCCAAAGTCTCGGTTAGAGTAGAGCCGGCTCCTAAAACCAGGTTTTGATCTAAAACAAAACCTTTTAGCTCTGTTATACTGGTAATGTCAATTAACATTCCAGGATAGTCGAAAATCGGATATGCGCCTGAAAAAATACTTTAAATTAACTATTTATAGTAGGGAAATTGACAATAGTAGTTATCTTCTAATAATAATGTGCTGTACCGCAAGAAGAATTGTTGTACCTTTAGCTGTGTTACCTCCAACAAGCATGTAGGAGTCATTATTTTTAGAAGAAATAAGTTTAAGGACATCTTTTAAGGAGTAAACTCTGTACCAGTCGCGGCCATCCTCCAGTTTAATGTAAATGGAAGAAGATTTATCAACTTCTTCTTTCAACACCATACACCAGTCGGAATCCCCGCAATTGCTTTTGTTACATCCATCCTTTGTCTTTTGGCAGACATGCAAGTCTTCTATATCTAATATTCTTTTAGAAACAGGCGCGTCTACTGCAAATCGCTTGAATGCATCAAGAATTGATCTGTATCCAGTACATCTGCACACATTGCTCCCAAAAGACTGCTCTATTTCATGCATAGTCAAGTTTTTTCTGCTACAAAGCAAACTAGAAAATAACATTTTAGTGACAGTTAGAAATAGAAAAATTTGCATCATTTAAAGGAAACATATATTTTAGTGATTGGGTTAATGTACCTGTGCATAGCCATGACCCAGCCGGGTGTGCAGTAGCCGCACTGAGTGCCGTTGTGCTCTGCCAGCGTCGTCTGCACCTTGCTGTAGCCCGCCAGCCGCCCGCCCGCGCCCTCCACCGTCGTGATGTCCCAGCCCTGGCACGACGTCACCAGCACCATGCACTGACAACACACTCCTACCATCAGTTAGCTGCGACCAGCCTGTATGAGAGTGAGAGCTGAGTGCTGGTGTAGCGAGCTCGTACCGAGTTGACAGCGGCGGGCGGGGTGTCCGGTCGCCGCACGGTCACGATGCAAGCGCCGCAGCCTGCTTCCAGGCACATGTACTTGGTTCCCGCCAGCCGCAGCTGCCGCCGCAGGTACTCCAGCAACGTCACGTCCGTGTTCATTTCGCAACCAACTGGAAATTAACCATTACGCAGTGAAAAATAAAATACCACGTGCGAAAAATGACCTAATGCACTTAAAGAATACCGTAAGTTGCGTTTAAAATTTCAATACATCCATGTTGTCCTAGTACCGTTGAAACATTTGTGCTAACAAAAATAGCTAAATAAATACAAAAATGAGTCTTTAGGTGTTTAGGTACATGATCAAATGGTTAAAAACCTATTTTACTTAATTATTTCAATTATCAAATGTATTTATTTTTTCTTGGTAAGTTTAGTTTTATATAAGTTTGCATAAGTTTTGTTACCTAACAAATATACCCCGTTGTTTTTAATAATACAACTCACCGGAATAATAAATTCCATTGACTTTGAAAGTGATGCGATCCATAGCTGTTTAATTAGATGTTGGCTTACAGTGTGTCTGCGTCTGCGCTCTGTGCAGCGCAGCGTAGTGGCTAGCGGCACGTCAGCACCGCACCTCACGTAACATGCAATGTCACAATCACAAATACAACGTCCGTCGATGTTACGCTCACTGGTGCTGTGCTGTGTACAGGCTCATGTGTATCAACCTAGTTAAACAACATTAACACCTCATTCATGTACCAATTAACATATCGTTTAATCATTTAACAATGTAATATATCGAAAATTACTTTCTATTTCATGTGATTTCACTCACACGAAGTCGTTTTTTTTAAGTATACACCCTAATTTTTGATAAATCCTGTTCCTACGCGTCTCCTCCACAGACAAATCCACTTTTACTTCCCATCATTTATAAGAAAATAATGGGAAGGTAAAGGTACTAAAAGTAGGCCTCCGTCACGCAATCATCAAATAAAACGTGGAAATGCTTCCTCTTCACGCCTGTCTCTTATGAGGTTGTGGTATTACACATTCTTGCGAAGATGTTAAAGTGGGCTCCACCACTGTTATCTTTTTTTTTTTTGTCCGAAAGGTAGTGCTTGCAGTTGGGTCCCATTTTTTTGTTTGATTTTTGGAGTCAAAGACTACGGCGTAGTTAAATAGTTTAGCTCAAAATCGCGCGACGAAATTTGGGGTAATTTTTGCTTTCTTTGCTTACGTAGCCTAAACTATAAGACTTACATAAAAGTGATGTATGGAAGAATTGTAGCCCTTTAAATTTGCTAAATTAAAATCTGCGATAGCTTATATCTATCTATTAAGGTTGTCGCACAATAACCACTTTTTTCATTAAAAACATCGCTTGAAATCTATACCCCACTTACAACGCTATTACTCGTGTTCGGTATGAATCCTTATCTAAATAAATGTGTCCATCGTCAAGAGAATTTAATGTAGATTATAAATGCCTTTGGAACTATATAATTCCGATCAATAGTTTAGGAGATATCATAAGCACAAATTTACGAGTCGCAGTAAAAATTACCAATTTGTAACAAAGTTTTCTTTCTTGGCTTACGTAGCCTAAACTATAAGACTTACATAAAAATAATGTATGACAGAATTGTAGCTCATCAAATTAGCTAAATTAAAGTCCGCGATAGCATATATCTATCTCTTAAGGTTGTCGCACAATAACCGTTTGTTTCGCGAAAACCGTCAAATAAATGCAATCGACTTCATTTAAAACGCTTTTATCCTTATTTGGTATGAATCCTTATCCAAATAAATATGTTATCAGGTTAGAGTATTAAATGTAGATTATAATTGCCTTTTACAGTATGTAATTCTGACCAATATTCTAGAAGTTATCAAAACATTAAAACTCACGGGCAACAGCGGCACCCGGCCGCACAGTATTATGAATGATGAGTGTATGATCGCAACGATGTATTGGTTCTTTAGTTTATTTCTTAGATAGCCGATTAAGATAATTCATTCTTTGTTTGAAAGCTAGTGATTATCATATTGCGATTATTAGATGCACTAAAAATTGAGAAATAAATAAACATTTTAACAAAAAACAAAATCGACTTCCAAACAAAATACATTAAAAACAAAACATTCTCGAAAAAAAAAAACGCACTAAAAAGTAACGAAATAATTCCTTAAAATTACTTAAACCTTAAATCTCACTTATTGTAGCTGTTATGTCTATATTGTACAATTATTCTTACTTTGAAGTCGGTGTCAGTCAAGGTAGATTCATTACTTAAATGTTACTATACGTCCAATTGTCAATTGTAATGGTAAAAATGCAGAAAGCCTTATGTAGAAACATCACTGCCTGTCTCGGCTAACACCGACATCAAAGTAAGAATAATTGTACAATATAGACATAACAACTACAATAAGTGAGATTTAAGGTTTAAGTAATTTTAAGGAATTATTTCGTTACTTTTTAGTGCGTTTTTTTTTTCGAGAATGTTTTGTTTTTAATGTATTTTGTTTGGAAGTCGGTTTTGTTTTGACATTTGCAATTGAGAATTTGACAAATGTAAACAATAAAATAAAGTTTTTAAAATTTGACGCGGATGAAGCCGCACGCGAACAGCTAGTTATTGTATAAATGTAAACTAATACCTTACTTATGATCCAAGACTCTTGATAATTACTCGATGTCTCGAATTACGAGTCACAGAAAAAATTACCAAATTGTAACAAAGTTTTCTTTCTTGGCTTACCTAGCCTAAACTATAAGACCTACATAACAATGATGTATGACAGAATTGTAGCTCATTAAATTTGCTAAATTAAAGTCCTCGATAGCATATATCTATCTATTAAGGTTGTCTCACCATAACCACTTTTTTCATTAAAATTACTTTTTAGTGTAACTATTGTTTTTTTGAGAATATTTTGTTTTTAGTGTATTTTGTTTGGAAGCCGGGTTGTTTTTTTTAAATAACTATGTTATAAAATATTACAATATTTTATCTAAATACGTTCTGTCTTTTAAATTAATGAAAATATATTTAGAGCTGTTATCAGCGTCATCTGTCATCAATTATTGCTTACCCAATATAACGAAAAATTCCATTTTTTTCTTTTTTAATGAGCCTATATTTCAGGTTATGTGGGGAAAAATGTATTTTTCTCTGAATTGAAACAATTAAACAAATAAATAAAATGGTACGACTGTACAATAACGTAGTTAATTTAAAACCGAGTGGACATCCGTTTTTCTCTACTAATTGTCTATGTGTCTATGTGATAATACCTTAAACTGCATTACTTATTACGCTGTTTATCATTTCATTACTCTTGGACAGCTAAATGTAACTTGTTAAATTAAATAAACAATACAACGCAGTGCTAATCTCTGTAAATGTCGGGAAAGATATGATATTATGTCATATATTTATCTAAGAACACCGCGAATATTTTGCAGTTTTGAAATTATTTTCGGAACATGTTTCAGTAACTGACGTTTCGGGTATTTTATACCACTTGATGTCCACACGATAAATGGAACAAATCGCTGTAGTTAGGTTTCTATACTACAACTAGCTGTTCGCGTGCGACTTCATCCGCGTCAAATTATGAAAACTTTATTTTATTATTTACATTTGTGACATTCTCAATTACAAATGTCAAATGCACAAATGACAACGATGGCAATTGTGCTTCCTTGATGTTGGCAGCAACTTATGGTCTCTTTCCCACATTTGGGTTTTTATCCAATTTATTTACCCCCTAAGTTTAATAGCGTGAAAATATGTAGCCTAAAGCGTGACATAAGTGTAGGGGTTTTTATTAATAAAAGAATTATTCAAAAATATGCTGTAATTGCTGACAACTTACGCCACAAAGAAGTGTGTGTTTACGCTTTATTATATTAGTATAAATACAATGAAACTGCCAATGCACATTTATTCAGGCGATCCACTTTTTCTATGGCCACCAATATTTACTATAAATGTTTTTGTAATTTATTATTTCCGCACAATAAAAACATTTGCGGAACCAAAATCAGCGAACTGCCGTTGGGATTTAATCCACTGATGCATTTTTATCATTGTAACAATAATGGATAGTTAAATATTAGTTCAGTAAAAACCAAGAGTTTTAATTAGATAACATAAGAATATGACCACATTTTAGCAATCGTTGTTTTAGTTACTTTTGTCTAATTACTTGGCAGTTATGGATCGAGTGACTTTTAAAGTTAATGGAATTGAATATTCTGGTGAGAGTTGAAATATTAGATAAAACCATGACCTTCATATTATGTAATGTCTTTAAGAAAAAGTATTAAGTCGTAAATTTACTTCTGGTGATTAGGTCGATATCGGACAAATACTCGTACTTTTTCTTATTAGTTCCCCTCAATTTCTCTCATTTTCTTCAGCTAAAAGTATATTGCACAAAAGCAATTAGTAAATCTGAGCGATGTCATCATCATTGTGGTGCTTGATCTGTGTTTATGTCTCAGTTGGAAGTGAGGTCAGCACGGATGTGACGTTACTGGAGTACTTGCGGCGGCAGCTGCGGCTGGCGGGCACCAAGTACATGTGCCTGGAAGCAGGCTGCGGCGCTTGCATCGTGACCGTGCGGCGACCGGACACCCCTCCCGCCGCTGTCAACTCGGTACGAGCTCACTACACCAGCTCTCAGCTCTCACTCTCACACAGGCTGGTCGCAGCTAACTAATGGTAGGAATGTGTTGCCAGTGCATGGTGCTGGTGACGTCGTGCCAGGGCTGGGACATCACGACGGTGGAGGGCGCGGGCGGGCGGCTGGCGGGCTACAGCAAGGTGCAGACGACGCTGGCGGAGCACAACGGCACGCAGTGCGGCTACTGCACACCCGGCTGGGTCATGGCTATGCACAGGTACAGTTATTCATACTTAAATGACCATTTGATTCAATTTTACTGCACCCTTTTGCCTCACTGGCTCCAGCAAATTGTTCTCGACAGTTTGACTTAACGAGAAGAGAATTAAGAAATTAAATTTTCCAGCTTGCTTCAAAGTCGAAACAACTTAACTATGCTTGAAATCGAACAATCGTTTGGAAGCAACATCTGCAGGTGCACTGGATACAGGACGATTCTCGAAGCATTTAAGAGATTTGCAGTAGATGCCCCTGTATCGAAAAGAATAACTGATATAGAAGACTTGCATATATGTAAACGGAATGGCGATGAATGCCGGAACACTAATTGCGATGACTACGACTGGTGTTTGATATTGAAAGAAGAAGTTGATAAATCTTCCATGGTACACATAAAACTGGAAGATGGAAGGGATTGGTACAGAGTGTATGATTTAAATGACGTTTTTAAGATTCTAGTGTCTAAAGGATACGACTCGTATATGTTAGTCGCAGGCAACACAGCGAAAGGTAAAGAAATAAGTCCTTATTAAACACAATCAAAGCCTTCTATTCAGTCTCGCCAAATGCGTAATAAGGTCTGAAACCAACGTTTTTACGTAGCATTACCGAGTTCAGTGTAGAGAGAATTTCAATAAAATTGAGGCTATTTCCAATTCCAGGTGCATATCCAATAGCGGAATACCCACAGGTTCTAATTGACATTAGTGGAATAACAGAATTAAAAGGATTTGTACTCGATCAGAACTTAGTGTTGGGAGCAGGCACTACACTTTCCGAGGCTTTGGACGTTTTTAAGTCAGTGTCAAATGAAAAGCAAAACTTTAGTTATTTAGAAAAACTACACGACCACATTCAATTGGTAGCTCATATTCCAGTAAGAAATGTAAGTTATAGCATTGTAAGGCGTGTCCAAATATTTTTATTAAATATTTCTAAAACCTGTATACTTGTTTCTAGATTGGCACCGTAGCCGGCAATCTGATGACGAAACACAAACATCGTGACTTTGCGTCTGATTTGTATCTTTTGTTCGAAGCCATCGGCGCGCAACTAACTATTTGTAGGCATACTTTCTTAGCAATTCCATCTCTATCAAAAGCCCATCTTTCGTGTCCCATTTTCTCTGTGATTGTCGACTTCAACAGTGTTCTTTAAACCTGATAAATCTTTAACTTGCACTAAATTATTTCAGTAAGTTCGACAGAAAAAAATGTTGTAACGATGCAAGAATTTTTAAATGTTAATATGACTGGGAAAATAATACTGAATATTCTTTGTCCGCCTATGTCTGAGGATTATAACTTAGTCACTTACAAGGTAAGAAAAGTAACGTCAATTATAGTATAACTATAATATTTTTTTTATATTATAAGAAAATCAAATAAGCTCCGACGGAAACGTGCTATCTCTACGTTAATTAACACGGAAAACACTAAAGTGTAGATACCATTATTACAGACAATGCCTCGATCACAAGGTGCCCATGCTATAACCAACGCAGGGTTTCTTTACAAACTTGATAAAAACAGTAAAGTGCTGGAAAGCAGGTTAGTGTTCGGAGGTTTGGCTCCGACCTTTACCAGAGCAAGTAAAACTGAAGAGTTTTTGAAGGGAAAGCATCTATTCGCAAACGAGACTTTACAGGCTGCCATCAAGGTGTTGGATGATGAACTGGTTATAACAAGGGAGCTGCCCAAACTTTCTATAGAGTATAGAAGAAGGCTTGCCATTGGCTTGTTTTATAAGGTAAAATTATAAATTTAAGTTAAATAACAGAGTTTTCAACATATTCTTGGGCATCATATCTTGACTATGACATTCTTTTTGTATCATTATTAATTTTAACTTGACAGGGTCTTCTACAACTCTGTCCGTCAAATGTAATAGGTGACAGATACCGTTCTGGATCGGTGGCCATCCACGACACGCGCCCCGTCAGCCAGGGCAGCCAGGAGATACAGACGAACCCCACTTTGTGGCCCCTCACCAAACCCATTCCCAAGATCGAGGCACTGGTGAGTTACACATGTTTATTATACAAGAAAAAATGATGTTACTGATAATAATCTACTTAACGATTAAAATTATTTTGATGAAGTAAGAACCTTTGTAATACTGGCATTTTCTTTACTACATTGCCATCTATTCAAACATAAAATTTGACGAAAAGACATAAACTTCTTTGATTTTATTCAGAGGCAGTGTTCTGGCGAAACCATTTATACTGACGACTTGCCGCCAATCAAAAATGAAGTTTTTATATCATTCGTGCTAAGTACAGTACCTTTGGGACATATAGACCTTATTGATCCTAGCAAAGCACTGGTAAGATCCTAAACATTAACATATTACAGTAAAACAAGTGTCCTATCAGAAGAGCACTTTTTGTATGAAAATGAATGCATTTGAAAAAAAGGAGAATAGGGAGAGTAGTGTGTTTCTTTATGACTTTTCCTGTTTATTAATTTAGTTATGCGAGACTTTAATCTTTTTCAGACAGAAAAAGGAGTTGTAGCGTTTTATTCCGCCAAAGATGTACCCGGACTCAACTCATTCAGTCCAGTTGATGATTTGTTTTTCTTAAAAAATGAAGAGATATTTTGCAGTGGTGAAGTACAATATTACAATCAACCTGTAGGTGTGATCGTGGCAGAAACGCAACACATTGCGGACAGAGCTGCCAAGCTCGTCGCCGTCACTTACAGCAACGTTAAGAAACCAGTTATAGAGGTTACAGAAGCTGTTAAAGATCCTAACAGACTAAGTCTTTACACTTCAGTAACAGCAACAAACAAAGGTACTGATGTAGCGAAGGTGATAAATGGTTCCATGACTATTTATCAACAATATCCATTTTGTATGGAAGCTTTGTGCAGCGTCTCTATTCCCTCGGAAGATGGATTAGAAGTACACGCGGCAACTCAACTATCAATGGGCGTACAGGTTGCCATTTCTCGTGCCTTAAACATGCCACTGAACAAGTAAGTCAAATATAATAATAGAACAAATGTTAATATACTGCATATTAAGCATATCTATCTATCTATATATATATATATATATATATATATATATATATATATATATATATATATATATATATATATATATAT
>LD688931.1:5600171-5626279 GCA_003118335.3 Papilio memnon | reverse complement strand
AAAAAAAAAAAAAAAAAAAAAAAAAGTGAATGGCAAATAAATTTTTCAGAAATATTGCGAAAGTTTTATTCAGTGTTATAGAAATTCATGAACGCGCCCGGGAACAGCTAGTTAGTTGATAACCTTGCTATAAGTACAACAAGAAGAAATACAGATCGTTCATTTTACATTTCGTCCTATTAGAATTAAATACCTATTACAGTTTATACGATTGTATTATTTAATTTCATGTCTTTAAATGGCAATATACGAGTATTAGGAATTCGGTCACAGGATAGACGTGTACGTCCGTCAAGTGGGCGGCGCGTATGGGTACAAACTGACACGCAACAATCAGGGCACCGTAGCCGCCAGCCTGGCCGCCTTCCGCCTGCAGCGGCCCTGTCGCTTCGTGCAACACCTCACAACTAACCTCAGAGCCGTCGGTAAAAGGTGCCCTTGTACAACGAATTATGAGGTACATTTCTGCATTCTAGAAATTACTAAGTCTTTGTAAAATATATGCACTATGTTACATAGTTTCAAAGTTTACGCTATTAATGTGTGTTGATCAGGCAGGGTGACATTGTCTT
This sequence comes from Papilio memnon, assembly GCA_003118335.3. NCBI lineage: Eukaryota > Metazoa > Arthropoda > Insecta > Lepidoptera > Papilionidae > Papilio > Papilio memnon. The sequence goes on along the minus strand of LD688931.1, from coordinate 5,625,707 downwards.
TTTCGTCGCTTCCAATATTACTTTAGATGTTATTTTTAAGGTGGGTGTAAATAGCACAGGTGTAGTTCAATACTTGAATTGCAACTTGTACACTGACAACGGGCATATATTCAACGAGCCCCTCATAATGCTCGCCGCGCCGCTCTGCAACAACTGCTACAACAAAACCACCTGGAACTTCAACTTGTATAACGTCGTTACTGACACCGCGTCGAATTCATGGTGCCGCTCTCCAGGTGTGAAACATTACGATTACTTTATAGTATTTAATCGTCTTTTGGACTTCATATGTACTTCTTTGCAGGATCGTTGGAAGCGATTGCAAACGCGGAGCTCATAATGGAAAGAATTTCCTATGAAATGAGTCTAGATTCGGTACAAGTTCGCCTAGCCAACCTAGACCTGTCCTATAATGCAGTCCAAGAAATGTGGGACGATTTAAAAATAAAATCACAATATGATGATAGACGCGCCGCCGTGCAGAAATTCAATTCGGAAAACAGATGGCTGAAGCGCGGCTTGAGAGTCGCTTTCATGAGATGGTCAGGTCTCAATACTACGTTTACGTCTGCAACTGTATCTGTGTATTCTGACGACGGTACTGTTTCTATCACTCACGGAGCTATCGAGATAGGGCAGGGTATCAATACCAAGCTCGCTCAGATATGTGCATACTTTCTTCAAATACCCTTAAACAAAATTCTTGTGAAAGGACAAAATACAATAATTTCTCCTAATGCAGCTCCAACTTCAGGCAGTGTGGCATCACTTAACGTCGCGTTGTGTGTCCAAAGAGCTTGCGAAGATATACTTCGAAGGTTGGAACCGATCAAGCAACAAATGGGCGGAAACCCCACTTGGGAGGAGCTCGTTTACAAAGCGTATAAATCTAACATTGACCTGCAAGGTCGAGGAATACTAAATTTGGGAGAAGAGAATTCTTCTCAGGTGTATGGTGTTATTGTGAGTGAAGTAGAGGTCGACATATTAACCGGACAATCTGAAATAAAACGTGTAGATCTGTTAGAAGACGTAGGACAAAGTGTTAGTCCTGAAATAGATATAGGACAAGTAAGTATTAACTAATTATCTCTGTTGTTATAAGATAACTCTGTAAGTCCGAGTGGAATTCATTATTGGCAGATCGAAGGAGCTTTTATCATGGGACGAGGATATTGGACGAGTGAAAAAATGGAATATGAACCGACCACTGGTGAGGTGCTCTCTGATCGCGCGTGGAACTACTGGGTGCCTCAGGCTAAGGACATTGCGCAAGATTTCCGTATTTATTTCAGAGAGAAGTCTTACAGCACCAACATGTATCTCGGGGCTAAAGGTATTACATATTTTTCCTAAACGGTCCATAATTTTGTATTAGGTTAAAACTTATTGTTGTCAAAAAGGACATAATAATTAATAACGTTTTGTACGTTGTAGCTACAGGGGAACCTGGAACTTCGTTAGCGGTAGCAATACCGCTGGCGATGCGCGAAGCAATCTCTGCAGCGAGACTGGAGTCAGGCATTCCGGCAAGTCAGTGGTTCCAAATTGGTGAGATTTAACTAACTTTTTTATGCTTTAACATTTTTTACATATATTGTAAACCTGAAAATGTTTTCGGATAGTTATTCAGTTTTGTAACTATTTTTCAGATGGCCCGTACACGACCGAGCAAGTATGTTTAGCAGCGGCCACAAAATTTGAAGACTTCAAATATTTTTAATTTCTTCATTTTCAAGATTTAAAAAATGTCTTAAAACTAGCGCCTGTAAAATTTTAAAAGCAAATTATTCCGTTTTTGGTTTATTCGAATTTGTCAATTTTTTAAGCAAATTCAAATATCATTCTGTACAAGTTTTAACACATTATTGTTATCATTATTAGATTACCCTTCAAAGACAATGATTATTTATATAACAACGAAACTATATTTTTCGTGACCGAATTATGCATGTGTATTAAAATAAAGCAAATTCCAAAGAGATTAAATAATTCTAAAGTAGGCGCTGCGTCTCAAGAATAATCGATTTGCTATACTATCCCTAAATGTGTCCCCGCCTTACTTGGATTTAAACAGATCCTTTATTGCGAGATTCAATCATAGAAAGATCTAGAGACGTACTTCCTGATATATTGCTTTGTTTTGTTTTAGTGCGCCACGCGACAACAAAAATTAAATTAATACAATCCACAAATTACTCTTTAGATTGGATGTCTTACATTAATATTATTATGTTTTGAGCAATAAAGTTTTATTTTTATACCAAAATGTATTTTTTTAGTATACCATATTCACCAATAGATGGCGTTAGCAGTTTTAAATTGTCTCATGACCGAATTAAAATCAATTATATTGTAAGCTGTAAAATAATATGTGTTGCACACAATTTTAAATGTATATTATATTTTCAAACTAAAAATTTTTGTACCATGGAAGTAATAAGTACTACGTACAACTAGTACTTCCATGATTTATACGATGTTCTTACGAAGTGCAGAGATGACTTTTTTTAAGAGTTAAATAGTTAAGAAATATAACGATAGATGGCGCTAGTAGTATTTTATATCGCGTTATTGTTTGCCACAGTAAGAATCGTATGGCAGTCAGCTGAGGAAATTCTCTTTGCCATCAGGAGGGTCTTAACTGACTCGACTGAACAGCGAGTGATGACTTGGGACATGATCTCTTTGATTACACTCCGCTCGCTCTCGCCTCAACTATCGCAGAGGCGGGTGTCGAATAAACTGACGCTGTTTTTGGCCACTTTATGTAATGAAATAAAATAATGATGGATGGTTAGGATGTAAATGAATTTTAGAGTAAAAAACAAGTTAACATTAATTTATCCTATTAATTTATTTATTTATTTATTTATGGTAATAAATCTATACTAATATTATAAAGAGGAATGATTTGTATTTTTGTATGCAATGAAGTAACTCAAAAACTACTGGGCCGATTTCTAAAATGTTTTATCCATTAAAAAGCAACGTTCAATTTTCAATTTCTTTTTTTAATTTGTTATAATTATAATTCTATACAGACATGAGTGACTGATTATAATTATTTTTAAAATGTATGGTAACATAAGTAAACCTTAAGTTGACCTTTCCTTTGTTTTTGCCGATCAGTCAGTAATTCAGTGATCACTTTCGTTACGCATCGAACGTCAAGCAATCAACAAATGTACTTATAACTTGTAATGTAATCAAATTAAAAGGACGTGATGTTCGGTGATCAATCAAGTTCAGTCATTAAGTCCTCCATCAGGCCCAGGCGGTCTAATGGACAAACAATGTAAGTATACTGCTATACAAACTTTTTGTCGGCTCCCAATTGGCACCACTCGACGCTGGACACAACACAATTTTAGGTAGGTATCAGCTGGAACATAGGGATACCACTTTGCCAGCTTTCTTTCACGCGCAGTAGGTTAATCCAGAGGCTATGATAATGCAGACATGCTCCTATCGCCGAGCCGTAATAAATATTGAATCTTGTTATACAGGCATACAATATGAAATCACCGGCTTAAGAATGTGATTGTAGTCAATTGGTACCAATCGAAATCTATGCCTACCGAGTTTCTTGTAAAGCTGTAAATTAAATAATAAATATTGTCTGCATTTTTTTGTACTAATAATTAAACTCTAAAGAAATATTATGTTTATTGTTCTTAAAATAGCGAGTTGTACGAGTAATGTTGACCCTGCAGAGTGCGAGTGCGAGCCACGCAGCACGCAGCACGCAGCACGCAGCACGCAGCACGCAGCACGTACTGTCAGACACACAAGCTGCTTTAATATTATAAGAGACATATTGACGCTGTGAGAAAAATGTGACGTCACTAAACCACTTACTGCGGACTTCGTCTGATAACAATTACATTTACACTCATCAAAAGGGTATTATTGATTTTAAAATGAAAGAAAGAAACATATCTCAATTGATTTTCGCCTTTTTCTTCTTCTTACTTATTCGCTATTTTTAATTCTTACATTTTAACATAGTTATTTTGTTGTAAATATTTTGTCCTTAAGCTAAAAGCGTAAACATGATTGGTATTTGTTGCTTACATAAAACTTGTACAACTCCACTGAACTAGGGTTATTTACAAACGTGAAATTTAACCGTGCAACAACATAATACAACTAAAATATTACATTCTAAGCGTATAGTTAATAATATTATCCACGCACTTAATAAAGACATTGTCCGAAGTCCAAAGTTTTCGTGTCGTAATATGTTGCGTGCGCGTTAACTGCGTCAGTTTGAATAGCGAACACACGCAAAAGTTCTAAGGACAGTTTGAGAGCAACAGTATTACAAAATATTATAAAGTCTATTTGAAGTTTTGTATACTTCAAATCAGTATTAATTACTAATGTTTGTTGCATTTGAGATGTAAAACAACTAGAGAAACACGGAGACCAGAGATAGGCAAGGAATAAGGAGAGTTTAAATGAGAAATATGAATCGAGCACTAATGTGGGTTATCTTTACTTCTATGAACACGAATAGCTATGTAAGCATCATACTTAGGTACTTTTTTGATAACTAAAACATAACAGTTAGTCACTGAGCTAAGGTCGTCTAAATCACACGTAGCGGACTCATGAGATTGACATAAAATACGTAACATAAATAACTATCAAACAAACGTGTCCCGTACACACCGGGCCTTCCACACTATCTGTTGTTACCTAATTATAGCCATAGGGTTGCCGTTATATCACTTTAAAAAAAGTGAACATATATATACGAATTAAAAATAGATATTCCTAGAATTAGATTTCAAGGGAGTTGTAAACGTCAAAGTTACTCTGTCATACAAGGAGTTGAAATTTTGGGAATTAAGATCTGTAATTTTTACGTGTTTATTTGCAAAACATTTGGCACAGCCCTGGCGTTTCCCAAATATTTGCAAATGAAGTTATCGCAAGGATAGGGTTGTCAGGTCCGAGAGAAATAAACTTTCCTACAGAATTATTAAATAAGTGAATTGTTCAGTAAACATCGGACATAATTCGTAATTTCACAATATAACAGTAATATACAAGTATATTTTGATGAATGTTTTTTTTATGAAAAACTGTCTCACGGAAATGGTTTATTATAATGCATTGTATTTTTAAGTTCCGACATTTAAAGATATATTGTATTCACAGGATTGTTGGCGTTCACTGTACTTTAATTTTAAACGAGGTAATTTTCGCATAAACCATGTTATATCATTATTTTTATTTCAAATGTAATAGTAAAGTTTTCGTCGTTTATTAAAAAAAACTGAATGTAATGCCTCGTCGTAGTGCTATTATAAATTAACAAACGGAAGTCTTAATTCATATTTTATACGATATAAGTTGTGAGAATAGTGTATGGATTTCTTGTAGCGATTTGTAGATAATATTGTTCATGAACTTTTTTCTTCATAGAAACAAGCGATATGTCTGTTTGAAGTTAGATGTATTTGCTTTAATTATTTCGTAGTTTGTAATTATACGCCATGTTAACAAAATTAATTTGCCTAAAAATAACTAACAAAAAATCTTTTTTTGGTCTATATAAACATTTTGTGCTGTCTATTCACGACCTATTTTTATTTTGAGAGATATAAAATTAGTTAAAGACACCTAAGTCTATCGCCATGCATCAAGTAAGGTACAAATGATGACCACAAACTCTCATTGATTTTTTATTAAGTTTATGGTCCATTGACGATCTTCATTTATTATATCTATGGTCGATAGAGCGTAGAGTGGTCACGTTCTCTGATGGTACAGTGACCAGCGCAGCATTGACGAGGTCATTCTAAGACAATGCATATTGAAGTCTGCGATACTGCTCTGAAGGTAGACAAACAGAACTTACAGACTATTGAGAGACCTCGTAAAATCTAAAAATATAGACACTAGATATTATTCATCTTTGTTAAGTAAACAACTGACCAACAGATGTCGGGCTGTAGGTACGATTCTTGTCACGTATCGTTTCAGAAATATCAAAAAGAACCACAGTAAAAAAATAATTACATTGACTTCAAAGGACGTAGTCTCAATAAAACGGCTATCGTGGGAAACGCCACGTATTGTATTATTCTATTTTTTTTATTAGCGCCAACTTTTGTAGGAACAACTGCAGTAACAAAAATGTGCAGAGCACCGTTTTTCAATTGTTTTTATATAGGAGTTTTTTTTTGTAAAATGATTTGGCGACACTAACCTCACTCGCACACATTCTAGGACTCTGTTATTCCTTCATTGGCATTAAAATTTACTACATTTATGTTGTATGTGTCATATACGTATGTATGAAATTAATTTGATGATATTGGACGAGGTAGCATTAGCACGGCCAACGTTCGGTCGTGTCATATTAACTCACTGGACGATATCAAATTTACATTTTTACTTCATGCAAATTCAAATTGAACAAAGCGTGTTGTCCCCTCGCATCGGACGTGTCTACGTGATACGTGACGTCACGTGTTATGTCTGAATCGCCTATAGCACTCATAATACTTTTAATGATGACTTTTCCCAGACGCATTAGAACTTGGATTATTTTAAAGTTTATTATGTATCTAGTTTTAATAGATGGATTAAATGAAATTGAACTTTTTTGTGTTGGTTCTCAAAACGCATGGTTTTTTGTTAAAAAGGATGGGAGTAGAAAAGCTTGTCGTAACTGTTTGAATCCTGTCTTCTTTAATTTAGTAATTTACCAACTGAATGCTACTAAAGATAATTGAAGCCTATGAAACATGATATGAAACATGTAAAACTATGAATTAAACCCAATTTTACTTTTTGAATCCAATTATTCACGTTTTCAAACGATTTGTAATCATAGTTGGACGTCGTATCAGCCCAAGCAGTGTCCAGCGTGTGTTACGCCCGCGCCGGCGGCCGCGCGATGGCGCATAGCTCACAACATCCTTGGACAATGAAAAAGCCTAGTAAATTGAAGTCGCCGTGGTGTTTGTATAAAAGCAGTCAGCGGGGCAGCAAGGCATCAGTCGCCGAGTATCCTCTCAACCTTCACTACTGCACCACTCACAAACCAATCGCCATGAAATTCTTGGTAAGATATCTATTGTTTATTTCAAATTTAGAGGCATCAAATCAGTGGGTGGGTTAATGCCAGTAACTATGTCCAGTATACTTTGGGCTCTATTTTTTTAGCCATTGTAGCTTTGTTTTGGCAAACAATATCTTTGCATACGACAAATTATTATCCTTTCAAATGCTATGGGTTTAGACACCGGGATTATTGCTCATATAATAATTAAGTAATTTAATTTATAAGCAGTGACAATTCTCTTCAAATATGTGGGAATAAAAAACAAGCCCTACATACGAGCACGGCAGCAAAATATACAATGATACGTAATTGTAATTCTGTGAATTTCATCAGGGAATACAAAGCCTCACGTACGCACCATCCGGGAAAGTATCATATTAGCATAACAGTTCCAACCCTGACGCTTTGCCCAAGGTTGTATGCCAGATTATCATAATTCGAGCCCACTATATCAGCCCCTAATGTTTGACACCGCCTAATTTGGAGGCAAAACGACGAGTGCACAGTTTGTGAAAATTGTGGGTAATCCACAATTTTTCACAAAAGGTGCACGATTTTATGAGTGAAATACATTTTGATCTCCATATACGATCTTTTAACATTATTACGATGATTTATAATAGTACAAAAATTGTATAGTGCAGATGAGTAAAGGATAAATTCAACATCAGCATGTTCTACATTCGACTCGATTTTTTAGTTACTTTCCTCAAATGTACGAGACTTTATGTCTTAGACACCTTTTAATAACCTACTTTAGGTACATTCTCCTGCAACGTGCATTAATGTTTTATCTTCTACTCGGATCGTTTCATAGCGAACCGGCGGGTCTATTCTTTCTTATCTAATTAGTAAACAAAGGTTTTGTTTCACACTACTTAATAGATTTCATGACGAATTTAATCAAAATGAACAATAGTGGATAATTAATGAATCAAAGGAAATTGCCAACATTATTGAATAGAGAAAGGCATGATTGTTTTCCCAAAGTCCGAAAAATAGCAGGATATTTCACAAGTGTTAGACAATTGAACAATATCAAATTGGAGGTGCCAAAGCGACACTTTGTTTGCCTAAGGAAGTGAGGTTTGGTGATGTTTGAGCTAAGTGTGTCATTGGCACGTAGCTATAATGTACTCGACACACCGGGCAGGTTAACTGTCGAAATGTTTATAATTTATTTTTGACAGTGTGATAATTATGTTTTGGGGTAAGAACCTACCCCACCTTTGTTATTGAAGTAGTTATTGAAGTAAAGTAACAAAATATAACTTAATTCTATTTAACTTTTTAGCTGATAGCTGCTTTGGCGATGAGTGCGGTGTGCGCAGACAACGTTAAGAAGACCGAGAAGCGCGGTCTGTCCGGTCTCGGCTACGGGTACCGCGGTCTCGGCTACGGGGACTACGGCTACGGCGGGAATCTCCTCGGTTACTACAGCAAACCCCTCTACGGCGGCTACTACAATAGTTACGGTAAGAGAACATTTTATACTTTTACTTTGCAAACATGAAGAATGTTTTTAAGATTTGTCCGCAATAAATTTTATATTCACAAAGCTCCAGGAATACTTCTAAATGTGAATTGACCAAAAGATTTCACATCGCAGCGTCTAGTCCAACTAGTTCTTATTCAAAGTGTTGATGCCTTCCCGCATTAGTTCTGAATAAAATCTATGCTGAAGTTTTCTTTGACTCATTGTCGATTCTCTTGGATATATTTAAAGAATTCTCCCGGCGTCGGTATCGGCGTTGGTCGCTATCAATATTGGAAATTATGTTTTATTCTTTTTCAATTTATAAGCCAACATTATAGTACAGTTTTATTTAGAAAACGTACATTCATTTTGTATTCTGTGTGAGTGTACAAGCATCTAAAGTTCCGTCTAGTAACGACTGAAGTATAACAAAACAATATGTAGAGGCTTTAAGCCAAATTTGCTTTTACCTTCAGTCTACTCTGCAATAATATTGTTTTGATTAAAACACCCTACGCTTCCTGCTCGTGTGAATATTACTGAGCAGAGAAGTCCCAAAGTGTGGATTGACATTTAGATAAAGCTATTTAAGAGTCTCAAGCAGTCGTCAAAGGGGACACAGTTAATGATAATTATTTGTATTGTGCCAAGGTTTACAGTTTCCCACGTTAGCTGAGACATTCTGAATGATGTATTGTGTTTATATGACCACAGGTGTTCATGTCAATCAATTAAACATATGGAAATTTAATTTATACGCAAAATACGAATTAATGATCAGTCATTTTATTAATAATAATAATATTTAAAAAAAACGGCGATGGTTAAAACATCCGTTGCATTAGTATCCGATACTTTCGTTGCAAAGAATATACACATTATCAGAGGAGCTTATCACAAATATTCGTGAGAACGTTATCGTAACACCTTCGACAAAATTTGTGTTAGTTTTGTGCAGCGTCCCTACCGGCCGTAAAGTACACCAACAAATTTTGTCGATCACGTTACGAGTACGTTGTCGCAAGTGATATTCGTGATAGACCTCAGAGGTTGGATTGTGAACGATTGGTAACTTCTTCAATTAATGTACTCGCTTCAGATAAACAAAGACTAATGAAATCCTTGAAAATTTTCCGCCTGAATGAAGGGACACTTCTAAAAAGTTCACCTAAACTTAGTTGTTGTTGCCAACTTTTTAGTTGAGGCAACTTCAAAATTCCCGAAGGCGCCTCTGTTGCTTTAACTTGACTTTTGCTTATCTTTTCTGTCTCGAGGTTCAACAAATTCACCTATAATCATTTATGAGATTCTGGTTAACATAATATTTGGAAAAAATATCCAACGCGCGTGTAATCATCTAACAATATATTTTTTTATGGACTCAATTCAATTACCTCCGAGTAGTTCGTGTACTTAATCTATTTTTTGTAGGATCTATTTTAAAAGAATAATTTCCATAAAACTTAACGATCCAGAGAATAATCGTCTTCGAGTTGCAGTTGACGTGTTATTTTGCTTTTTTGTTTAAATTTAATACTTTAGTTGTTAGTAAAATTAGGGTTAGCGAAACATAATGCCATTAAAAATATACATCAAAGTCGCAAGTAAATAAGATAAAAAACACTAATTGAAAAATGGTATATCACAATGAAAAATAGCATAATTTAGATTTTAACCGTAAAATGAAAAATCCAATGCCTCGGATCTTTATAATAAAAATAACCTGTCAATATCAAAATCACAAAACTGGATTAACCTTAACATTGAACATCGTTACACTATTACATCAACCTTAACATTGAACACTGTGCTCGCGGTGGCGGGCGCGGGCGCGGGCGCGGGCGCGGGCGCTCGTGCGGCACGGCGGAGCGCCATCTGGTCAACGATTGGTCACGCTTGATTTAATAAGAAGAAAATGTAAACATTATCATTAAGAATGTCATAGAAAGAACTGTAAAATAAGAATAATACCGCAAAACATGTTTTTTAACCACTTAATGTTTCATTTCGTATTGTTTAATACAATACATTTTATATTTGTTCACAGACGGAGTTGGAGGCAGCGGTCTGGCAGGGTACTCCGGTAAGTGGGAACGTTTTATGTTAGCCTTAAATGTACCACATTGGTAATAATTCAGAATCGCGATATTTAGCGTAAAAGTGACGTCACTGTCAGATAGAATACCAAAATCCGATACTTCCATCACATATTCTATACCTTGGATTGTTATTTGACAAATTTACAAGAATTGTGGGACAGGCCCTAAATGTAGCCTACATCTTCAGCTTCATTCTCCTGCCTTATTCTTATAGCACAAGATTTATAATAACATGCATAATTTTAGGTTACGGCGGAAATGTCGGTTACGGATACTACGGCGGTGGACCCTACAAATATGGATACAATGGATACGGAGGTCACAGTGGATACGGCGGATACGGCGGGTACGGTGGATACGGTGGATACGGTGGATACGGCGGTCTCGGCGGATACGGTGGATACGGGGGGCTCGGGTACTACTAACATAATAAAACAATTAATTACCTTTTCATGACTTGTGTTCAATGTAAATTTTAAACTAAGGAGATTTAAGGAGCTGCCACACCTGTATATAAATGTTAGAACTTTATTACCGCTTCTTTAGTTTTAATTGATGTACGAATTTGTTGACATTTTGTAAATATATAATAAAGTATACATTTTAAATGAAGATTTTCATTCCCTGGTGTCGTGTTCGTTGGAATCACAAATGACTGAAACACGCGTCTTCAATGAGATACAGCTTTGTGTTAGGGCTGTCAACTTCTAATATACATATAACATTCATTCAGTATTAAAACAGAAAATAAAGCTACATATGTCCACGTCACTAAAGGACGTTTAATGCTTAATTAAAAGGTACTTAATTGTAGTTTTAGCTTACTAAAGTAGACTACGAGTATACATACGAGTAACAAGATATTCGTCACATAGTTGACAGCCCTACTCGCTTGGACGTTCCCGAATGAAAAATTAAGTGGCAACTGTAAAATATTATTCTTTTGTGGATAATTTTATCCAGATGTTGCGAAAATGTGACATTTTTGTATTTGAACATTTTTTTTTATTCTGTCGTAGCTTTTTCATTTTTATACTATGAAAAATGAAAAGTTTATATCTCCCTACTAACTATAAAAATAATTGAGTTAAAAATGCTTTTGTACGAATGTTTCAGCACTTTCCCGTACTTAAGATGTAGTTCTACATTTGAACGTCACTCTGATAACTAAACATCCTAATTACTTAAAACAACTTAAGTGTTCCAATTTATAAGCGAGGAGCGATGGCCTTTTATATGTTATATTTGAAGAGGATTATTAAACATCTTCAGATTGTAGTATTGTAGATATGAATATGGAACAATGTATAAATATTATGTATAGCCAAGCATTGTTCACATCTTAAGGTTTTGTTTGCCATTTTCGTTGTTTAGAAAGACTCCTACGATTATAGAATAGCAAAAAACCGTATAAGTTAGTTTGTTAAAGTAAATGTAAACGCTTAAATTAAGCAAAAACATCTTGGAATATAACAAAAGATTTAAGCGCACAAGTGTTCAACAAAACTGAATCTTCAAATGCCATAAAAAGTAACTTATGCATAATGAGTTTGCACAGGGCTTCTTAGAGCGCTCTTTTTACACTTACTCATTCCGTTCGAGAGTGAATGGCCCAACTCTCATTACGAGTGCAAGAATGAAAAATGTTTTATTCAGATAGCTGAGGAGTTGAGGAACGAGAACGTAAGCCACTTCTTGTATTCGATTTAGTTTTCTAATATATGATATATTGTGTGAACTGCTAATCCGTGTTGAGTTTATTATTTTAAGGTAAACTACACGGCCGACAATGGATACTTCCAGAAGCCACCTTGTTTTATTAGGACTGGAACTTATAACGACGACACAATAAAGAACAACTTATGTCAGTTACAATGAATAGTTCATTGACCTTTTTAAAGCTCTCGTGTCCCGTGGTTACCTGACAAACGGCAGAGCTTTTTGTGCTTAATTGCGAATGTAATTTCCTCTCCCCGCTGCAACAAACAGCTGCGGTGAGATGTGGGGAAGCTAATTCAGCGGTCGCCTGCAGCTCGCGTTATTTATTACTTATCGCTGCATTTCGCGGTGTGGCCCAAGTTAAGAGAGAACTGGATGGACATTTTAGAAGATATACAGCCGGAAAATACTATAATAGGTTATACTACTAGTAACCAAAAGAAAATAATTCGAAAGATCAAGAGCTAGTAGAACAGCGTTGTTGAATTATTTTAGTTTTCCATTTTTCCCACTAAATGACTTTTGTATAGCTGCAATATTTCTATTTAGAAGAAAATGTGACCTTAAATTTAAAAAATACTTAATATTAATATTCGTTTTGAAAGGGCGTTTGTACATATGGATTCTATATCCGCATATCGTGGTCTCTTACAACGAAATAACCATTACATATCGTCAGGGTTATCTCACAATTAATGTCTTTAGTAAAAACTTACATAGATTTAGTTAGAACAACTTCAAAGCATTTTATCAAAAAACTTGTATTCACAAAGACAATTATGAGAATTATAATTTTTAAAAGTGAAGTCGTTTGTTACGCTATGACGGGACAATTAAAATTTGCAAAAGAAATGCCTTCTTAATTACTGGAGGACTTAAAAAGGCGGGAATTTATCGTGACCACGCTTTGACGTTAATTGGTTATCCTCCGGGACGCCCAAGGGTTGGAACCTTTACAGAGTTAGACAGGTCCAGTACTTTGCTGTCTAATAAATTATAAATGACTAGCTTTCGCCCGCGAATCCGTCCGCGTAGAATTAAAAACCTGTGTGTTCTTCCAGACGTCTGACTTCTTCCTCTACGTCTATGCCAAATTTCATCGAGATCCGTTAAGCTGTTTAAGCTATAAACTTCTAACAAACATCGATCAATCCATCCATCTAAACTTTCGCATTTACAATATTACTAAAACTAAAATAATTACAATCAAGTTATTGGAATTAGAAAATTAAAAATTAAATTAAAATTAAAAAAAAAATTACAAATTAAAAAAAATCAATTAGAAAACATCGATACAGAACAGACGAGAGTTGTCAAGATGACGACAAAATAATAATTTGCAATCTCCGTTTCTTCCTTCTATTTAAAAAGACATAACTAGTATAATCATGAATAGTCGGCTGATTTAACTCTTGGATCATGCATGTTTCGGTAGGTAAATTAACAATCATCGGCAATCGGTGCGCTGCCAATCCCACGGGATAAATAGTTTCGGCACTGCAGTTAATAGCTGCTACATCCCGGAATTTACGTTGTACTAATGTCTCATTACAATGAGAACTCGATCACACCTACCCATGGCAATGATGTAAGAAATATTTCACGATACATAAGTAAAAATTTACTCATCCTAACAAGAATATCAAAACGAAACCAATTCAACGATTGAAACTGTTGTTCAGTAAAACCCTTCCCTTTCTATAAATCTATTTTTAAACACTTTGAATTGTTTTTGGTATAAAGAGATATTTAAATGATTTAAACAAAGTCTCAGAGGCAGGCAATTAAAGACGAGTTATACAAATGTTTCAACTTTTATTATTCTTTTCCCGACAAACCCTTTTCTTTAATTATGCAAATATATACAGAAAAAACTACGTCCCATAAACGCGGAAAGGAAATTAAGCAATCGATCATTTAGACTGGATTAAAGGAAGACCTTCCCTTTATTCGCTGGAATAAAAACATCTTAACATGATTTTCAAAAAGTTAAAACTACAATACCTAGTTATAGAGATTTGATAGTCTGACCGTGATTGGCGAACGTGGACGAGAGATCAGGGTTGCCAACAGATCGATAACCAAAATAAAACCAACAATGCAAACGCTGCCAACATAACTTATGCCAAGAAAGTCAGAGATCACGACAGTAATTGATTGAGTGAAGTACGAGTAGCAGATGTCGCCGCTGAATATCGTCGAATGTGAAATTTTATATTTAATCGTAAATACGGGAAGTTGCACAACAGGTGAATCGCGTCTGATTGCGGGTATCCATCGTCTTGGGAAATCAGAACTCCTAAGCCCCGAGCTTCAAAGTCGTACTTACGATATAAGAAGTGCGCTCAAAGGATTTACTGTACACTTATAATGATATTAAATTGTGTAATATTGGTCGATAGCTTGTAATGTGCTGTTACACTGCATATTGTCACGTTAAATTGACTCACAATAATAACCAATTTGTTTCCAAAATTCTTGCATAAATATTAGGCTGTATATTATTTAAAAAAGTTTGGCAATTCGTTTGCAAGGCTTTTAATATTATACTCAGTTTTATATACTATACTCAGTATAATATTATATATAGTTTTCGTTTGATAGCGGATCGATGATTATTTGATTCCAAAGCAGGAACAATATTAAATAAATAAATAAATGCTTTATTATTCCACTTTTGAAAATATACATTTCATGAGAGCCTTGGCTCCTGCACTAGGTACCCTGTGCAGCAGAAGCTTTCCCCATTTGTCAAAAGCAATACATTTTCGTAAGCGTCTAAACGAAAAATACAAAGAAAACCATTAATATTAGCTTATTATAAAATTGACAGAAAACAAAAGAAAAATAAAAATTACAGACATTTACACAGATTATTATATTATTTTACAATTACAAACACTAGTTCAAGTTTTCCCAATATACTTTTACAATGTCATGTCAATGGCATGTAACATTTGTCATATAAAAATGTCGTACTCCGAGGCCCTGTTCGTTATATTTTTTTATAATATGATCCAGCAAGCTTTCACGTTAAGTGTTGTCCTATGCAAATGTACCGAGGCAAGGGCAAGGGTCGGCCGCGCAGCGCCCGGCTGTCAAACTAAAATAAAACAATATATCAAACCAATTCTTTCGGAGATGAAATGATAAAAGTACTCTTATGGATAACCTTAAAACGTTATATACTATTGTCATCAGAACCTATATAGAAAGAAATATCTTGCGGTGCTAACTCCCTTTAAAATTGTTCAAAATTTAGTTGAAACGATCAGTTAATTGTATGACGCTGCTCTGATCGATATCCGAAGTTTAAATCAATTCCACGGCAGCCGGAACAGACGCTGTAGATTGAAAAAGTTGTACCTCACTCTCAAATAGTTCCTGATCTTAGGTTCAATGCGGGCGAATTTCTCCTATTGTCTCAACTTTTGCTATCACCGTCTTCAAATACAAAAACCTCAATACTATTACAGAAATATCAACCGTCATACCAATATCGATTTAGGATCGTGCACAATTTTTGCTATGGGTAATATTCGCATTGTAAATGACAGCAGTTCGTCTGAGGCCGAGTGCTCTCTATGCAAACCTTTCCTCGACCCCTTTTGTTTCCCGCAATGTTTCCTTATAGCCAATTTACGTAAAAACGGTAACCCGCTGCTCTAAATTATGAGCCACTCGCGTAAACGTCTATGGAAATGTTTAAGGAAAACGTATGGATGTTTTAACATTTTCCTTATTATTCCTTATGTATTAAGCAGGTAATGTTACGAATTATTTTAATTGTATAATCAGTAAGCTGCAGCGATTAGGTCCGTTTCATTCAACAAGGATCAGATGTAATGCACCGATATTTGTAATACGATTATCAATTAATTCGCTGCTTATAAAGACGTTAATTGACCGAGTGAATTAATGCCCTGCAATTATTGCGCTTGGCTCGTTCATAATTGTTGAACAACATACTAGCATGTTATATTAAATAATGTTAAATTATATAAAACTTGCTTGAATATAAAAATCTAGAAATTCACAAAGGAAAAATAAATTAATATGGAATCAGACTCCACATTTTGAGACTTAAGTTAAAAGCTAAAAAAATTTGATCCTGTTATTATGAAAACATGATGAACAAGAGAAGTAAATGAATGTATAAATATAGTTCTACTTCCTCATAGTAAGGATGATTACAATAATGTATTTATTGACTAACGCCCACAGCCATTTCAAACTGCGTGACTGATCAGTATTGGTACTGGAGGAAAACTAATACATTTTGTAGTGATTAATTACTCTTGTTTACAAGACTACAGTACTAACTTTTATATGGTTATTTTAAGAATTATATGAATACTAGCTGTTCCCTTGCGGCTACATCCGCACGAAATTATAAAAACGTTATTTTATTATTTACATTTGTCAAATTCTCAATTGCAAATGTCAAAATACCAATTACCTTACTATGGCAATCTTGCTTCCTTGATGTTGGCAGCGACTTATGGTCTCTTACCCACATTAGGAATTTTATCCAATTTATTTACCCCCTAAGTTTAATGGCGTGAAAATATATAGCCCAAAGCATGACGTAAGAAGAAGAAGAAGGAAGAAAGAATTATTCAAAAATATGGTGTAATTGCTGACATCTTAGGCAACATAGAAGTGTGTGTTTACGCTTTAATATATTAGTATAGATATAGATTAAATTATAGCATGACCATTTTAGATTTTCTTCTGATAGTGTAAAGTCACGACAAAATTAAATGAGTCAAAGACTATCTGGATTTAATGATTTTAAAATGTAATCTGATACAGATATTAAAGCAGTAAAATTCGTGTCATTTTGTAGGTTTCCCAGTGAATTCTCTGAGTTTTAAATAACAAGGAAAATATTTCTAATTCACAGACCACTCGTTATTACGCGATCCCAAATTCTTGTCTCGTATAAAAAATAATTTCTACGAAACATGTCTAAGATAATAAATAGTGTTACGGAATGTGACAACTTGTTCAATTTTTCCTTTTCATCGGCAATATTTAACGAGTCTAGGATACCAAGTTTTAACAAGTTTTCTCACGTGTCATGTTTCTGATGTCCGAAATTCGCACCTCTGAGGGAAAACTTCTCCTACAAATCGTAAACGATTTTAGGAAAGTTTTTTTATAAATAAGTTGTCAGAAGTTGAAAGTTGAAGGAAAAGATCAATAAGTGAAAAGATAACATGAAATAAAAATAATTTCTTCAGCTAAGGTAAGTTGACACGTGTACGAGGCGAGTACTTAGTGTAAGTCAGAATTTTTATGTATAAAGTAAATGTATTTTGAATACGCCCACGTCTGCAGTGATAGATGACAGAGCTAAAACTCAACATTGCGTGAGAGATAGCCATCAAACATTAAAGATATTACATTTTACTTTAAGTGATTATGCGAAAAATAATATAGTTAAGTACTTTGTGTAAAATGTAACAAAAAGCAAGAGTTACTTAGGGCCTGTCCCACCAAATTGTAAATTGTCTGATAACAATCCAACGTGTAAATGTTGATGGAATGTGAAAAATGTGTAATGTATGATGGAAATATCGGATTTTTTTACCTTATCCGACGTCATTTTTAAGCTATCTGAGCCTCTATCAGCCAGTGGTGGGACAGGCCCTAAGTATTCCTCAAATTCTCGAACGGATATCTGATATACATCACCAGCTCACTATACGTCCCCACTTGGTTGACTTCTTGACTTCACACATGTCTTTGAATTTCTTCGCCGATATGTGCAGGTTGCATCTCGATGTTTTACTCCACCGTAAGAACGTCGGGTGAATTATGTACATACGAAATTCGGAAATCGAAAATTACATTGGTACATGGCGGGATTCGAACCCAGGACCTGTAGATTACAAGTCAAGCGCTTAAACCCCTGAGGCACCGGCGTTCCTCTGATATCTGATAACATAACTTAAATTACTGTACAGAAAAGTAACTAAAAGCGAGGACATAGTTAAGCTAGTCCATTGCAGATTCAAGAGCTGTACGGTGTCCATTCTTTATTTATTTATTTCCTTTTGTCTTGAGCAAGCCGAGTGCCGTCCACAAAGCCGAGCTAAATCTGCATCAAATATGAGCTGTGCTATCCTATTTTATTTTGTTCTTTCAAACTACATTTACCTAATGCTGGAATTCTTACTAAGAAGTATATGTTTATGATTTGCAATTTAATCAAACACTTTTAAATCCAAAATATTAAGGAAAAACATTAATTCAGGAACATTTCTTTGACTTATCGTGCGGACTCAATTTCAGCAAAACTGTATGATAGAAAGAATGTATTAGCCCTGCGATGAATACATGGTCTCGTGACGTCACAATTAAGGTAAGTATGGTTGATAAAAATCATTGTATCTCTCGTTTTTATACCTTTTAAAATACTAGAATAAACACATTTTCAGAGCGGTTACCAAAGTTAAAAGACATCGGTTACAGAATAAAGAATTCAGTCGTAAAAGGAACTAATTTGCGATGCAGATTGTATTTAGCAGTTTAAAGTGTAGAGGACGGTGCGCCGGATGATACATTAAATATGCAAGAGATTGTACTTGTCCAAATGTTTCTGCCCAATGTAAACGTTTTAATATTATGTCGGTTTATCTTCAGGTATTCTTGAAGCTTAACATTACTTAATACAGTTATCATTAGCTTAGATTACTTCTATATGAGATGGGATTCCACGCTACGTATTGTACTGTAACTGTTTGATTTTTGGTCAAATTCAAAAAAGTTATTGTACCTGCTCTCTCTGCGATAAGCATCAGCAAGAAGGTGGTTGTACTATATGGTAATATAATGTGGGCAATTGTTCTGTATTTCTAAAGATTATTCAAATTCTTCGATTTTAACTAACAAAAATATTTAACATTTACAAAGGATATTAATATTAGGTTTATATTTAAATAATAGTGCGTATATATGTGTATAAATATTGAATATGTCAGCGAGTGCGGGATCAGTGGAACTATGTATTTGTTGGTTTAGGATTTTACATTTACCGTCAGAATTACACACATACAGTTGTATAGACTTTGGGAAATGTGTTTGAAGAATCTTATACAAATAAACAAAGAGAAAGCGAAGGCGGTAGAGGTAAATTACAGAGAATATAAACTACCAAAACTAGTATGTTTGTATTTTGTTTTGATAGATATAGTACAAGTCGTTAAGTAATGAATCGTTAAAAAGTATGTTGTTATATTTCCGAATATGTTCACATTCTTCAATAATGACATAATAAACGTCTACTCGTATTTTCCCGATTATTAAAAAGGCTATCAAAACGTGTAGCTTTTAATCCTTTTAAGATATTAACTTGAAAGTTCAGAGGGATCACAAGATATTGGGTCCAGACTTACGAGGTGCAAATCCCCCAGCAGGGGGCGCTGCAGCCAAACAAATGTAGCTCTCGACGAGAAGCCATACACGTACAGCTCGGGATCACTGACACAAGATATGCCCAGATCAGTATTAAAACTTGGAACTTATCTCTTAGTACTTAAATAATTATTTACTCAGTATTAGGTTTATCTAATTAACTCTACGGCTAATTTCACGTGTACGGTGTCTTTACCGAATATTTTCAGACCCGTCGAGGTTCTTCAAAAGGGCGAGTAAGTTTTAAGTTTTTATAGTTTTATTACAATTCCGCTCAATGAAAACTTTGTAATATCAAAGTTTCCAGCTGTAACTTTATAACTATCTAAGTTACTTAACCAACATCAAATACAGTGTCGAATGTTTAAAGGCCTCGATATAAGTATAGTTTCGTTGAATAAATGCAAAGTTAACTCTGAGTGCCTCCATTCCGTCAAAGAGTACACTCCGCATACATTACACGCCGGTGGCAAATAAATAAAAGCAACGCCGCGACACCTCAGCGGCCGTCTCTTGATGTAACCCTTTTTATAGTGCCTTCACAAAAATAGTATGTTATAAAAACTATAGTCACTTTCAATATTAACTCTTAGGGCATATATAGACTACTTCATATTGATGACTGCAAACTGCGGTCTGTGTATCGCGAATTTATCTATCGATAGCTACTGCCTGAAACATTCCGTGTATGTCCTACTTTAGTCAGCTATTAATTTTCTAAATATGTATAAGTATAAAGTATTGTATTATTTTTTGTTATTAAGAATTGAGAAACAGAAAATTATTGCGATAAACTTTAATAAATGCTTAGCTCTTCATTACAAAGCCCTTTCGAAAACGAAATTGCCCCTTAAAGTGAAGCATCTCTTTACGGTCCCTTAAAATAAGTGTTGTTCCTGTCTTGTGGAAGGGAATTTTGTTACGATGTCATTAAAATACGAAAACCCTTTGTAGCACTTTGCTGTAACAACTTCTCCATTGAAATTATCAAAAACCTTTATCATATTACAATTTCTAGTAAATTCATAAAAAAAAAACTTTAATATTATTTTAACTTCATTATTAATGTCGTGAAAATTTTCAGGGATTTTTACTCAAATTCGAATCAAATTAAGCTTTAATTTATAGGTGCGCTCATTGCATGTACGGAATAATGCCCGTATTCCCGAAACAGTTGCTAAGATTCTTCCGGGAATCATTCTAGCCATGTGATGTGATATTTCTCTATTTGGAATCTATTTATTTATTGCTTTTCCATCTTTCAATATAAAATTCTGACGGAAAATTGAAATATATTAATTAATTAAAAAATGCAAATTCTATTTCAAAACAACCTGGTATTGTATTTAAGTACTGCAGGTCAACGGAGACAACAAACAGTTTGGATAAAAAATGAAATCGTTTAAGGAAAATACGTTAAATGAAATGCAAATTTCTTCAACAGTTACGTTTAATTTATTTTAAATACAAATGCTACCTTAATACCACTGGGTTCTCGACCCGAATTCCACATTTCCAGCCTCAGTACTGGAGCAATTATTGAATATTTTTATTTGCATTGCTAATAATGTCGCTTCAAATAATATAAAAATATATACAAATATTTTCGAGTATCATTTGTTATTCATCTCCGCTATTCAATTACGTTTATTATAAAATAATTTCGTTTAATTTACATCATTTTTTTCTTATATAACTCTTGTTTGTGAATTTCTTAGAATAATTTAAATATCCGTTAAAAAATGTATGATGTTTTAGCTCTTGTGTTTGGGCGGTAATAAGTTCACTTATAAAATTTATCTTTCGTATTAAAACAGACACCTCTAACATGTTTAGTTAAGCGCGGCCGTAAAGAGAACATTTCCACGTCGAAGTTAACTTTACGCCCATTTATGTGCGCTCTAAACGCGTTAGAACGTTCTCGAATTATGATCTTACCATAAAGAAGCTAATTCTGAATAAGTGTATTAAAATGTACTGTACAAATAATTGTTTTGTGACAATTAAAGCATACATGTTTTAAGGTGTCTATTGTCTTTGACAGAAAAATGTTATTTCCCAATGTATTATCACAGTGACTCAATGTAGAGAGCCATCTATCGGTGATGCTATTACTTTAAATTAATTTTCAATCATTTGAAAGAGGATTCTGTTTCCTTTGTAATATGACTAGATCCTAAATCTTAGGATGAATCCATTGTGAGTCGCTATAATCTTAAATCATTTTAAGATTTTTCATAATGTCGGCATTATGGACGTTTTCAATATCACATTTCACGTCGGACCATTCTTTGAGGACAATAAGTTTAAAATTGACTTCGGGATTCAAACTACCGTACCACCGTACTCCGTTTTGTACAAAATTGCGTGTGGTGCAAGTTAAAGGTGGCAGTTACAATAAACGAGCGAATCAGACTAAAACAAGATTTGCCTAAATATCACATTTTTATCTTTGTAGAGTAGTGTTATTTCTCATTTATTTCTGATGGACACTCTTATAAGATATCAAGATAGAACAATATCAAATTTATTTTTTTAACAGGTTGCAGGTAACATTTAACAGTGGTAGAGCCCGCTTTAACATCTTAGTACTGTAGGGTCGGCTCGCCCGGTGCAATACCACGACCACACAGAAGACAAGCGTGAAGCGGAAGGAATTCCGCGTTTCGTCTGATGAGTGTGGTGCCGGAGGCCCCACTTTAGTCCCTTTCCCGTTCCACCCTTTTCTTATAACGAAGGGTTTGGATGGGAAAGTGGATTTGACAGTGGGGGAGACGCATAGGAAGGGGAAATATCCTCTTTATGTGCGTCTCCTCCTCCGACGATTTAGGGTAGGCAACGCATCTGCAATTGCGGATGTCTATGGGCAGCGGTCGCTTCGCCATTTCGGCGGATTTAGGTGGCCGCTTGCTCGTTTGCCACCTTATGGTATAAAAAAAAATATATCCATTATTACGTTCTATCATTCCTAACAGTGACATCTATTCTATTGCCCATTCGTATCGGCTGAGTTTCAGACAACTCCCGTTATAGATAAGATAGAATAGATTGAAGCAAATGGGATTTTAAATATCGCAGTGTAAAATTTCACCAGTGACATCTGTTGTCTAGTAGTAAAATTGAAGTTAACAGAAAATTCCATATCGCGTTGTATAATTTCACCAGTGACATCTGTTGTCTAGTAGTGAGATTTAAATAAACAGGAAACTCAATATCGCGTTGTAAGATTTTGCGACAGCGCCATCTTTTGTCTAGTAGTAAAATTGAAGTTAACAGAAAATTCCATATCGTGTTGTATAATTTCACCAGTGACATCTATTGTCTAGTAGTAAGATTTAAATAACCTTGAAACACCACATCCTATTGTATCTTATTAAACACTATCAACTTCATTATGGTGATCTAATGATTAAATAATATATGTATGTAAATGTAACAATTTGTTTTACTCTAAGTAGGTTCAGGTCGTAAAATGGTATAAAAAGTTGGAAGATACAAAAATGCAAACGTAAAAGATGAAAATACAAACGATAAAATATGAAACGTTTCACACCTGCGTTATTTCGTTGAATATTATTTGATAAACGAAATTAATTCGCCACAGGAATGACAATTATACGGGATCGCTGGTTCTTATATTAAAAGAAAAATGGCGCCTGACCCTTCCCGCCTTAAATATATCCTTCATAAATTAATACTAATTCGCATTTAATCTCTGAGATTACGTTCTTATGTATTATAGCAAACCTTCTAAAAGCAATTTGAATCCGACACTGATATTTAGTTATTAAAAAAGAATAGGGATATATTTCTTTTTATATATTTTTTGTATAGTTACGTTATGATAAAGATATTTATAAATGATTTATCATTTAATCTTTATTCTATTTGTATTGAAACACTTAATACAGTAACATACAGATAGTAATAATCCTATCAACATGCGCGGCATTGTGTGAGGATAGGAGGATATCGATCATTCTCGATTCAAGCAACACTGAATTCTGAGCCACACTATCATATACAATCTGAACACCAAAGGACTTAGTACCGGATCAATTGCGTGTAATCTATACAAGAGCGTGTTTAAGCATTTAGTTGGTTCAGATGTGGGTTAGCTAGTTAAACGAATTTCTTCAGTGAAATCATATAAAAATATTAATTCTACAATTAAAATCAGTTTCTAATAAGATTAATACATTATTATGACTAAGAAGAGAAATGTTTTCTTAAATTTCATTCATTGGAAACCTTAACGTATGTACGCAAATCTTATTTCTAAGCGTGTCAACTATTATCGTCAAGGGAATTCTCATTTCGATAAATTACATCCAGAGCCTAGATGTCTAACAATTACTTCGTGTTACGTAATTCTGTGAAATGTAAGCAATTTATTAATACAAGCCATTTAGGGTGGATATAAATTAATGTAGATATATAAAGGGTTGAATTAATGTTGTAACTCATTCTAGTTCCATTCTAGTTGACACTCAATTTATGAATGGTCAATTAAGTGGTAGTACTTGAAATGTAAACACATACATAATTAATTATATATCACTGATGGTTGCATAATTCAATCAATTCAAGTGTATGTATAATAGTTCCATGCACTTCCATTTAGTAAATCAATTTATGTTATAAATTATCGATATTTAAACATTTCACAATCAAATATGTTCGCGATAATTGTTTTAAAAATTATATTTTATATGGTATAAATTATTATTGGATGGAATTGGAACTGTTTTCAACACAGGATAGCTGTTTTTATTAATTACATGTATTGAGTGTAGTTGCTGTTTTGTTTATTATTAGAGCATTTGAAGTTTTAAGGATGCTGAATTGAGAATGTAATCGATGTTCAACAGATGATAAAAGTCAAGGATTATCAAATCGACATGCTTTTGAAAGCGGCGATGGCAATATCTAGCATTGTCACACCACACAATGGACGATATATCGGCCGCGAGAATTTTATCCCCGCGCGTGGTCCAAGTGTAACGTGAAACGCGATTGTGTGAACAAATAAAGCTACGAGGTCTTTAAGATAAGGCATATAATAATTCGTGAAGAGTCCAAAAACAATAAAATAACACTTAGTAAATAAAAAAAACATCATTCGGATCATTTATTAGAATACTTATAAAGAACACATTAAAGGTCAAACTCAGAAATTCTTTTAAAATATAAATAAGAAAATAGTTACTATTAATTCTTAAAACAAAAGTCAGTTTCGTCAATTTTTTACTGAGAAGAAAAGTGACGAATTCTTTTGACAATGTTCAGTCCCCGGTCAAAATATCCAGTCTATATTTCCGCTACGTCCCGTCGTCGGCGGCTACTCTGCTACACTACGCCGCTACGGTTGTCCCGAATCCCGAAGTCAATTCCGTTCATATTATCCGCGACACAAGAATGGCTCTGTTATCTTTCATTCTCCGTACGTATTGTTGAAGATGCCTTATTTTCTTAGTCCATTGTACGCTCCTATACTGAAGACAATAGGATTTTGTTCACGTAATTTATAGAAATAAATTAACTTAACATATCAGCCACATAGACTCAAATAGTGTTGATAATATGTTGAGTATAAACCGTTCACCGGTCATTTTATATGTGATTGTTCTTTTTAAATTACGCAATATCTAAGTAATTATGACAAACTAGCTGTTGCCCGCGACTTCGTCCGCGCACTATTAAAATAGAAACAAAACACACGAAGTACATTATGA
>LD688931.1:5528706-5597123 GCA_003118335.3 Papilio memnon | reverse complement strand
AAACATCCATCCATCCATCCATCCATCCATCCATCCATCCATCCATCTAAACTTTCGCATTTATAATATTATTTTAATTTAATTTAATTTTAATTTTATTTATTTATTTATTTTATAATATTATATAAATATAAATTATAAATATAAATAAATAAATATAAAATATAGTAAGAGTAAGATGACTCTATTCTAATTACACTCATTGTGTCTTCAATAGGCGAGGTGAACTGAACTAGCCTCACATTATCTGCCACGAAATGTGTTTTAATAAGAACACTTAATTTACTTGTAACTTGTCGCTGCGGAGTGCAGTTTATATATTTCTATATGAGTTAATTAAATTGTCCGTCCTAGTTTATTTAAATTACATTCCTGTTAATTTATGTTAATTAAAATTTAGAATACGTCCTGCTCGTGTGTTTTACAGTTAAACTATTTTATAAAGTTTCTAATTTTATAAGTTAAAGAAGACAAAGTTCCAATGTATAATTTTACAAGTGTATTGTTGTTGACCGACTTATATATATTTTTTACGTCTTATTTTTTAAGTTTTTCTAATAACTTAAGTTATTTTCCGTGATGACGACAAATTACCTAATTATGTTTTAGTTTGTTATTTATTACACATGCAATAAAGTTGTTTATCGGTCGCTTTTTCTTTGAAAGAACGCAGGCAAATACAAAAATATTTACATAAAATATAAGCTTTTATTTTCCCCCTAAATTTCTTCACGGCATACATTGCTATGCGAGTGGCTAATAATTTAGAGCAGCGGGTTACCGTTCCCACGTAAATTGGCTATAAGGAAACATTGCGGGGAACACGACGGAACAGTTTAAATATAAATTTACCATTTAGAGATAAGATATCGTCGTTTATCGTGTACATGTGTTTCTGTTCTTTCTCAAAACCGTGTGGAAAATTTAAAAGTACGGGAGTTTCGAATTATTGCGCTTGTTAGGCTCAACCCCCACTGAAGGGTCAATCTCTCTACCCGAAAGTAGAAATGTAAAAAATGTTCAACAATTTTTGTAATTCTAATTATCAGTGGCGGTAGTTATTTCAGAAAAGATATCTGAAAGCTTTAACAAACCGAACCGGAATAAAAACAAAGTAAACTATCGTATCTGCAGAGATGGAGAGCTGTCTGTCACAGACGAGGCAACTTTTTCAATCTACAGATAACTCCGGACTGCAAGGATTCCATCCCAACTTCGGCTAAAGTCAGACAAACAACGTTACAACATTTTAACACGCGAAAATAATACTTTGCTTCGTTCAGACATACTAGCGTCTTCTTGGCTTCTAACGAGAATTCAGATCATTTTATAATATAAAAATGTTATCTAGCCTGTATTATTAAGGGAAAATGTAGCATTCTAATGACGAATTAGTTTTTTTTGGAATCAGTCTAGTAGTTTTTGAGTTTATTCCTTACAAACACATAGAAACATTTCAATAGTTTAACTGTACAAATGGTTCGAAAACTACCTAAGTTGACATTATCCATAGAAATAAAATGTCCTCAATTCGTCGTAAATTCAAATCGAGGAGGAACTGTCGGAGCAGATAGCGCTAATCCCCCCCTCGCCCCCCGCGCTCTACTGACTGAACGACCCGTTTATATTGCAACTAGTGTACACTTTAACAAGGTACTAATATTATTCTTCTGGATTTCTTTATTGCAAAAAACAAATTCTTATTTTTGAAGTAGTAGTAGAAATAAACATATGGATCATTACAATATAGTTGATTAAAATACATGTCTCTCCTGACGATTGTTCATTAAGAATTAGTAAGAGACAGGATGACAGGGTCTTTGAAAGAAACAATCAAAAGGCTAAAACGTTGTTAAAACGTAATATACTCGTATTAACTTAAAATATGAATACATGAACAAAAATGTCGTAAATCAGATACGACATTTTGATTTAAATTTTCCTTCCCCGCTTTTGTATGAAATATAAAACAATTTTTATAAACAGTTCGAGCGAAAAGAATTCCGCTAAAAGCGTCACGATAAAGCGGTCCCCGAGCAATTAAGAGGAACGAACCGTGCTAATTTACGAATTTCGCTTTTTCTTCATAATTACGTCCCTAGCGTTTAGTTTATGTAAATGCGCACTTGGAAATCATAAATATATTTATAGAATTCAGACACTTTTTGCCAGACGGGAGTTTTTTATTTCTGGTTTCACATACAATGATGTCAATCAATCTACCCCAGACATGCGACAGCTGAGTGTGCACTCTAGGATTCAATTGGAAACTGATGCAACCATTTATCAACATCAAAAGCACCGAGAGCTGACGAGTTTACCTTTGTTATCTTGTCAGTAATAGTCAAAAGAAATAAAAAGCAGTCGGTTAACTGCTGGTGTATACTGTGACTTGCAGCTGGTCTATTAAGATACGGTTTTCATGTTGCCTTTCAATCTATACTAATATAATAAAGCGTAAACACACACTTCTTTGTTGCCTAAGATGTCAGCAATTACAACATATAATTGAATAATACTTTTTTTAATAAAAAGCCCTACACTTACGTCACGCTTTAGGCTATATATTTTCACACCATTTAAGTTAGGGAGTAAATATTTTGGATAAAAACCCTAACGTGGAAAAGAGACCATAAGTTGCTGCCAACATCAAGGAAGCAAGGTTGCCATGGTTTGTCATCATGTCATGTCATTTTGACATTTGCAATTGATAATTTGACAAATGTAAACAATAAAATAAAGTTTTTATAATTTCACGCGGATGAAGCCGCAAGGGAACAGCTAATTTAATCATAATTGTTTACTAATTCAAAAACCAAGGACGTTTAATTAAATACTCTGAGGAAGAATACAAATATGGCTACTACGCGTCTTGTAATTAACTCTCAGTCTGGTGGAGACACTATTTAAGAAAATATTCAGCAGTTTCCTATTATTTCTGAAAAGTGTAATATTAAATGTAAATATTTTTTTAACTTCCAGCCGACCACCGCTCACCGCTCGCCAACGCGCACCTTCCTAACTATTTTATATTCAAAAGCGATGCAACGAGAGGAAAGTTAGCGCCACTTTACCTTTTTTCTTTCTCACTCTCGATTTCTTTAAGCGTTTAAAAGTTTCGCTTCAACCGCGCTGTGGAGTGTTATATCAACTTCTAGCGAATAAAACATCTTTACTTTTAACCCCACTAGTAAAAGTTTGTGAGCTCACACGTATTCATTTGTTAGAAGTCGGAAAATAACATCTTTAGACGCAGTAAGTACCGGTCTCGACGTGTTTTCTACATTTCAATTAATGCATTACTTAAAAATAATAAATTCATTGCTTGTAATATTGGTAATTGAATCAGGGTTAAGAAAATTGTATCTCCACTTGATTTATAGCTACAATAGTTATTTCCAAAGATCCTTGTGATGTGGTTTCAAAATATATAAATACATGATGCAGAAAGATATCATCTGAAAATAAGGAGGGATAAATGTTGCAGCGAACTGCAGCTTGTTACCCCGGCGCGGTCGCTGCATTTTATATTATCATACATATTTCATGTCGCTACACCTTACACAGCTGCGATTGCAGCTACACATACCTCTACATACACTCACTGTGTACTACGTCTACGTCAATTTCCGTGACATCATTTTCTTGTGTCTTTTTTATTTCATTGTATTCATTTTTTAAGGTTAGTGGAACTATATAAGTTCCATTTCCTAACATCATTCTCGTGAAATAAATTTAGCTGTCTGTGTACAGTTGTATTGTTACTCAGCATTATTTTCAAAATTCGGTATCTTAATAAACAAATCATTTCGTTATCCCGCACATTTTAGTAATTTGTGTCCGCGCGGAATGTGGTCCAAACATCGCAGGTACGGCTACATCAAAGGTCCTTCTGAATATTCATTTGGAGCTGTCAAATAAATTTGTACTATATTTGCGTTGGGCGCAGGCTGTAGATACCTACCGCCCTCTGACGGACCTCTATTAGCATACGCTACTTAGCTCAGGACCTTTTGGTACAGTACACTATTCGAGAACCTTTGCAGGATTGTGTTAAATATTTCATTCCAATTTAACTCTGTTACGTTAAAATGAATTAAGCATGTTATGGTGAGTTTCCTCTACCGGAATATGTGTAACAATGTTCCATCCATCACATCTTTGAGAAAAACGAGATAACTTCAACGATCGAAAGTCACAGCTCCTGAAATGTAGACAACAGCATACGTAGGTCTAGCACAAGATGCATATCTGGTCAAAGTTGAGAGAATGCCGGATGAGGGCGCCACTGGACAGGTCTTTGTGTCACAGACACCTAGGACCATAGGTTAGTCTGATAGCGGTTATAAAATAACATATAGCTCTTTTTATACAATCAACAAATATTCGTTAGCAAATGTGTCATGTATTTTTTTATGATTCTGTTTCAACAATATTTCACGATACGACGCAGTGAAATGGCGAAAGCGTGTTTTAATGTTTTGGTCCGTAACGACACAGAACACGTGTTGTGCAAACTGAACAAGGCTGTATCTATATTTCTCTTATATGTATCCAACATAAAAAAGTTGGTGCTAACATTTTCCTATGTTAAACAATTTTATGTAACTTTGAATAAGAGTTATACTTGAAGTTAGTGTATCATGTTCATCATTTTCTATACAAATATATGATATATTGCACCTGATAAAAGTTATAATTTGTCGGCAGCACCTGCAACTCTCACTGCTGATAAAAAGGAAAAATTGGCTGCACTTTCCTTAAAATTTCTTGCCCAAAAAAAATGCACAGAGAGAACATTTTTGAGTGCTTTTTCAGGTCAAATTTATATTTTTTTAAAGCGAGATGTAGCGAGTG
Organism: Papilio memnon; assembly: GCA_003118335.3. Taxonomy (NCBI): domain Eukaryota; kingdom Metazoa; phylum Arthropoda; class Insecta; order Lepidoptera; family Papilionidae; genus Papilio; species Papilio memnon. The sequence goes on along the minus strand of LD688931.1, from coordinate 5,592,266 downwards.
TTTTATTTTTTTTTCTTAATAACTTGTAAGCGAAATACTTGCCAATCTCATATAATCTAAAATAACAATATAGACATTGTATCAGGGATTAATTTAATTTAACCTTAGAATATGAATAATGGCGAAGGTTTCCATCTTGGCAATAAGTACGCTTCCCGCACCACGCGACGAGGAACTGAGATATCAAAGGAGTAATATAATTTAATTAAAACTCATGTCACTTGATATTTCATAAAGCTTGAGGATTGTAATTAAAATGTGTACCTTATACTGGAATCCTTAATATTACAGTTTTTTATTTCTTCTATACTTGATTGTTGAAGATCTTTGCTTTTCCCCCTCGTTCGTAAAATATTAATGCGTTTGGGTTTGAAGAGCGGCCTACACTAATAATATTACTGCTTCAAGGAAATACAGACATATTCACTATCAGCATGATATTTACAATAACTGTACAATGTTTTTCGTTATGTTAATGTACGAATAGTGACGTAAGCTTATGCTAGAAGTTTATCTACTTTGTGTAAATTTATGTATAATGTCTTCATAGATTCATAGAGCTTTCAGTTCTTCGAAACAAAAAAATAGTAATTGTATATCGGCTCCACTAAAGTGTGTTATGATGGCTTAATTGACGTGCTGGATTTTAACCAGTATCGGCTGCTCTACGCAATTCGGAAGTCAATTCCCCACTTGGACGTAACATTGGCGGAACTAATTGAATTGTTTGTTCATTAGCCGGCGCGGGGCTGGGGCGGGGCGGGCGCGGGGCGGCACCGAAGAGTGAGGTCACGTGGGCACAAACCTAATTCTTATCGGCCATGACTTTCTTATAATTTATTTGATTATTTATTACCTTTTAACCAATTAGCACCGCCGTTACTGTTAGAACGCAATGTGATAGAAATGTGCTATAATACAAGATTTGTTTGCATTTGAACACTGAATGTGCTACGCTTAAACAAAGCAAGTGAATTAAGTGAAGTGAACAATGGGATTCATATTAGTAATATTAATTACAAGCTTCAGCTCGCTACTTCGTCCGGGTAGAATTAAAAAAAGTGTGCTTAATATAGCCTTTGTTCCTCAGCGATATTAGCTTTCTTATGGTAAAAGGATTTTTGAAATCGGTCCAGTAGTTTTTGAGTTTATGCAAAACATACAAAAACACAAATATTTCTTTTTATAATAGTATAGATATCCAAGGTGACACCTAGAGGAAATAAACAGTAAATAATTTCGTATTTTGTTTATAACTTAAGTAACAGTAGCAATATTAACTTTAAAAATGAGATCAATATCGCTAGTCAATAAAGTTGTCGGCGCGCGGATGGATTGCCGATACTAATCGAATTGCCAGAAACTACCCGGACCAGACTAAGGCTGAGATAATCTTATTTTAAGAGATGAGTGTGGACGGAAAACATTTTCTTACTAAATCTCAAATTCAACGACCAGGGATGATAAATATTGTAATGTACATAAAACAGTGGGCTATTAAAAATTAGAAAAAATATTGGGATTAGAATATTGACCAATAATCTATATAGATATGTGAAATTACAATTTATAAATTCTGACCACTACCTGAGTTGAGAGTCGTGAGCATTTTTATACTTTAAGCAGCATTGTTTTAATATGCCCTCCCCGCTCATACCCACGAGCATTATTTTCGAGCTGCATAATATAATAGGGATGAAAGCCGAAGTATAAAAACGCCAAGTCAGGGTTTTTTAAAATGAATTTCCACTAACCAGCGTAAAAGAATGTAATTTCAGCAAACTTGTCATCGAAAATAATTTCGCTTGGCCTACAAATTTTAACATGTATTTTATATTTTCCGTGTTGGATTCGAGCCAGCTAACACGAATTAAAAGTTACACTAAATTTTTTTAGGGAAAGCCGCCTCATACATGGGCATTTTTTGGAAAAAAACACACACAAAGAACTAAATATTTTCTGTGCATGTAAACGTCTATCATTCTCACTGAAAAGTAAGCTGTGAACGTTTTTATTACGCTGTAAAAACCGCAGCGATTTCTTCCGATCAGAACGATCACGTGCCGTTTCTAATGTGAATGTCATCTTCATACATTTTTTTCGTTTCTACAAGCGATATCGAAAATCGAATGTTACTTTGACTAGGCCCGCAGCGCGGTAGCTATTAAAATCTTTTGTCGCTCAACAAAGCGTCAGTTTTAATATCGACACAACGCTGTTTTAATTAAGCTGTCGGGGCCGCGTCAGGGTAATTTTTTTATGTCTCTCCACCCCATGTTTTGAAGCGTGACCACATCATCCAGTTATCTATATCTGTTCTAATATTATAAAAAGGAGAGTTTTGTATGTATTGAAATAACTCAAACACTACTGGGCCGATTTCAAACATTCTTTCACCATTAAAAACTACGGTAACTCTGAATAACATAGGCTACATTTTTAATATGAGAGGTATTCATATTTCACGTGGACGAAGACGCGAACAGCTAGGATGTATTACTGTAAATCAGTGGTCATTAAGGTCTTACTGTTATCAAAGCTTCGAACTAAATTCAGAGAACATTTTTAACAATATCGAAAGCTTGGAGATAACGTTGAAACGTTGCGTTCTATTGTGAATAATTTGCCTTTATAACTGTAGTCCGTGAGCTCGGAGCGCTCGCAGCTCGCAGGTACAATGCCTAACAAAAGGCATTTGACGCGACTTGCTGGCTATAATAGCCTGTTTGCTCGCTTCTTACACCCGCTTGTTTTATTCAGACATGACTTGAATGCTTGTGTAAACTCTCCACATAAGTTTTAAGTTACGTTCAATTTTTCGTAATAGTTTTATAATAAAAAATCCATTTACAACCTTTGTAATAAATTATAAGAGACTTCAGTCGAATATGAATCCTGTCTTACTGAAAATATTAATAATGTGGTAAAAATTAAACGACATTTTGTAAAAACAGAACGATATATTTAAGAATCATCACAACTCGCGTAAAATACAAATAATAAAAAAGTAATTACATTCAGGATTTCAAATGCTGAAGTCATTTGATAATTATTCCGAATAGTGATGGTTTGAAAATAATGAAAGCACTTTTGTACTTGTCTGTACTATAGAACAAAAGTGTAGTGAAGTGTTGCTATCATCATTATTTTAACAATTTCAAATCCTATAAACTTAATTAATTAATAATATTTACATTATATAATAGTTAAATATTTTACAGTTTTTAGTTTTCAGTTTGGCGAATAATATAGCATATACATTAGATATTTCTAGAATAATTTAATACTTTATGATTAAGTATTGTTTAATTTCTTATAACATTAACTACATTACAGCTATTTTGTTATTAATTTTCAACTACATTTGCATCAAGTAAGTCATTACATTTTAAATTTACAAATAAAGTTCTCATATACAACATATTACATAGGATTCATTTTACGAACCCTGTTTAAATCTATTTGTATAAAACTTTTAATGTCATATAAAAGGGTCATTACTTCCTAAATAATAAAAAATAAAAACAGAATTTCCGACACACAAATACAATATAAAGGGTTGATTTAAATTTAAAAAATTGGCACAATATTAATATGTTTTATAATTATCCAAACAATACTTTGAGCAAATTAATCTCATTTGACTAGTGACAGTGACTAGAACGTAATAAATATTGACAATTGAGCAAACACTACAACTAAAAAGGATCACAGAAATAATTAAATAATACTGATTATTTGAGCAAACTAATCTCCTTTAAATTTAGATATAAATAAATTACTAGTTTATTTAAATATTTATTTTCTTATGTGAAGGAATAATTACATATTAAACAATATGCGTACAGTTTACAAGAGTGTAATTTTAATATTGTTTCATATTTTATTTGTTGATATGGTAAATATACTTGACAATTTATATCTACAGTATCAAATCGCGCAGTGCTTTGCCGTAAACAATACTATTAAATACATTATGTGTAGGAGCTATACAGCAGCTGTCACCACCACTTAAAAGGTTTGTGCTAAAAATAAAGAAAAAATATCGAAACATTTATAAGCGTAGAAATTAACATTGGACGGAAAAGGCAGAAAGATAACAAAAAAAACTATTTAACTACGCCGTAGTCTTTGACTCCAAAAATCAAACAAAAAAATGGGACCTACCTGCAAGCACTACCTTTCGGATAAAAAAAAAAAATTCAAAATCGGTCCACCAGGGCCGGAGCTATCGCGTAACACACATAAAAAATAAAAAAAAAACATACAGACGACTTGAGTACCTCCTTCTTTTGGGAAGTCTGTCAAAAAATCAGGTTAATTTAAAAAAAAACTTACATGCTTGGTGTTTCCACTTATATCTAAGTAACGCATTAAAAAGTTAAGCATCTTTACATGAGCAGTAAATGATAATCATTAAGTAGAAAGTAAATATCACAACCTTTTAAAACTAAAGCTCTATATCTTTCAAGTTTGGCGCGTTTTCAAAGGAATGAGGTAAACACTGAAACATCACTAGAATTCTATACAACGCAGCATACCTAACATTTTAACATTATATATGTATAATCCATAGATTAATTGTTTGATATGCTAAATATCTACATCTAAGTTACAATTAATTCTATTATTGATTATCACAACGTAACAATTAGTATTGTTTTTCAGTTTAATTATTTGGCCGTTAGCAGATCTCCAGTTCGGGTCGACACTTAAATTATATGAATTTTATCAATTCGTTGTCATTAGAGTAGAATACTAGAACATCATTTCAAAGTAAATTAACAACTTCCTCATTCCAACATTCCATAAGTTCCAAAATTCTTTCCAGAAAATAATAGTTAAAAAATACTCGCTAACAAAAGGTTTCTACAACTGAAATAATTTTAAATATTAGATCCAGTAGTTTTATACAGGGAATACAAATTATTACTTTATTTTAATTACTAGGTTTCGAGTTTTGATTCTGTCTACGTGTAATTATAAAAACTAAAGTAAGTAGGCTATGTGTTCCTCCAGACTATCCTCTACATTTATATCAAATTTCATCGAAATCCGTTCAGTAATGTAGGCTACATACTCTAATATCCATCCACCTAAATTTTGGCATTTACAATATTAGTAAGATGAGATTATGTAAAGAATAGGGAAGTTGTTAAGTATGTAAGTGGCGACCGCTGTGAGGAGAGCTACTGTGTGAAAACGACCAAATAATCTATGGGCTAGGTGGTGCAGCGCAGGATCTTGCGGAAGGCCTTGCGGAACTCGGGGTTGAAGATGGTGTAGATGACGGGGTTGAGGAAGGAGTTGACGTAGCCCAGCCATGTGTTGAGGATGAAGACGGTGACGCCGGGGCTGCAGCGCAGGCCCAGCTTGTCGCACGCCGCCTCCACCACGTTGCACGTGAAGAACGGCGCCCAGCAGAACAGGAACACGCCTGCAGCACGACAAACATTACATTCGCTCTCAATGCACGCAGTACGAAATATCTATATAAGTATAATTAATCAGTTGTTACCTAAGACGATGGCTAATGTCTTGGTGGCCTTCCTCTCCTTCTTGGCGGAGGACTTCTCGCGCTTCTTCTTGCTGGCCTTGTTGGCCTTGTAGATGGTGAAGCGCGCGCTGGCGCTCGCCTTCTGCTCCTTCTGTCTGCAGTCCAGCTCCAGCGAGCTCGCGCCCGCCTCCGCCCGCAGCGCCAGCGACGCCTTCCTGAACACACAGTAGGGTGTCAGCAATCACAGTATAGTTTTGAATAATTCTTTCTTTCATAAAAAGCCTTCTACCTACGACACGCCTAGCCTATATATTTACACGCTATTATACTTAGGGAGTAAATAATTTGGAAGAACCCTTCATCATCATCATCATCATCATCAACCTTTGTCTGCCCACTGCTGGACATAGGCCTTCCCCAGTGTCTTCCATAGAATGCGGTCCTCCGCCTTCCGCATCCAACGACTACCCGCCGTGCAAAGGGACAAAAATTAGCTGACAGCATCAAGGAAGCAAGGCTGCTGATAACGGCGACTGTTATCCAATGTCAAAGACCTGCCTTGTCAGTGCATTTGAGGTATTTTTACAAACGTGAATAATAAAATAAAGATTTTACAATGTCACGGATGACGGCGCACGCGACAGGTCGTTTAAATATGAATTCACCTTGAATCTGCATGTTGGCTGGCCATGTTGCCGTTGTTATGGGGGGCGGGAGCGGGGGCGGGGGCGGGCGCGGTGGCGGGGGCGGGGTGCTCCTCCGCCGCAGAGGCCGCGTACCCCGAGTCGTTGTTACCATTGGTGTCCGCCATCATCTGCATCTTCACACTTCTCGGTGTCCTGTAAGTTTTACTATGTCCCTTTCCAACTTCCCTTCATATACACTCAAAGAAACTGGCGTTGTTCCTTAATAGCTACAATCGCTTGATCATTTTGAAACGAGACGCGGAACAAAGATCGATTCAACGTAGCTTATATATGAATCTGTACGAAAAAGACGGTTAGTGATATAGTTTTTTATTATTATTATTCCTTCGCTTGCGCTCACTTCTATCTAATTAGTAATTAGTCGGTGGAGGCTGAGTTTGTCTCGTTGCAATGAACAAGGCAATTTCTCCTAAAATGGAACCCGGATTTCCGCGACTGTACAACTTACAAACTACACAACTAAAATTGAACGTTGTTTATATAAAATGCAGTTACTTGATCGCATGTTCATTGGCAGCAGCGAGCATGAAGTCCGTGGACTTGTCGTTAGGTAAGCAGTCGTCGACGTCCGCTTCCAGCTCCACCGACCGCTTGTCGAAGCTTCAATTTAAATTAAATAATTAACTCATTACGATCATTAGACTGGCCTTCGTTGGAAATCATTTCTTTATAACAACACTGACAAGTTAAAACAATGCAAATGTTAAAATGGATGTGTAGGGTAACACGCATTAATAAGATACGAAATGAGTATATTAGAGGAAGTTTGAGAGTAGCCCCAGTGGTAGAGAAGGTAAGGAGTAAAAGGTTAGCATGGTATGGGCATGTTATGAGGAGGGATGAATCGCATGTAACAAGGAGAACGTTAGTTATGAGTGTGGAGGTACCCAGGTAGAGGTAGACCTAGGAAGAGATGGATGGATTGCGTGAAAGGTGACATGATCAAGAAGGGAGTGATGACTAAGATGACGTATGATAGAGTTATTTGGAGGAGAAAAACCCGGCGCGCCGACCCTGCGGGAGTAGGATAACGAGGAAGATGATGATTGACAAGTTTTTTGTTTAATTTTGACAAGTTTATTAAAATTTGTTTAGGCGATAATAACTTCTTTTTAACAGCTGAGTGTACCTGTCATCGTGATCATCCTCGTTGCTGCCGGAGCCGGTGTTGGTGTGGTGGTCGTGCAGCGCGCTGTCCAGCAGCCTGGTCTGCGCCACGTTCTCTATCACCACGGCGGACGTGGCCCCCGTCATCGCTTCCCCACATACAGGAGGTTTTTTTGCAGCGCGCTGCTTTTTCGCTCGCTTTCTAAGCGCCTGTTTTATAATACACATTTTCTTTATACTATCAATGTTTATGAAGATACCTTTGTGTTTTCAATTATTTGTAAATGAATTGTATCGAAGTGAATACTGTATTCGAATAAAGACGTGTTCAACAAACAATTGCAATACAAAATAGAATTTTTATACCAGTCGTGTGAAACTCTTTGGTAGTTCTCGCTTTACGAGACCACGTTTGCTTCAAGCTTTTTGCGCAATTGAATTTACATGAAAAATAAACTGTTGTATCGTAGCACCTCGTCTTTTACTCGTGTTTATAACTCCCAAGGCATGTTGCTACTTTCAGAATTTAATATATACTAATATTATAAAGAGGGTTTGTATATTTGTATGCATTGAAATAACTCAAAAAGTACAGTAGGGCCGATTTCAAATATTCCTTCACTATTAAAAAGCTACGTTATCAGCGAGTAACATAGGCTATATTTTTTATTATTTTTATTTAACGTGGCCGAACTCGCGAGCAACAGATAGTCTGTATTAAAGACGTAATCTGATAAGAAATTTGAATATTCGCCTGAATTATCTACTATTAGAATTAAGAAATGTACATTTGAAAACGTTTATTTTATTGCTATAAAAGGATATCTCCTGAAAACTGACCTTGAATATATTATAATAGAGGAACATCATCATAATGCAGGGGATGTAGAAGGAGCCGATGGAGGAGTAGAGGACGTAGTTCTGGCTGTTGAAGAGACACTCGTCGAAGTTGCGGTCGGGCGTGTCGTTGAGGCCGAGGACGATGGGCGCGCCGATGGCGGCCGACACGACCCACACCAACACTATCGTGAACCACACACGACGGTTGTTCTTGTGTTTCGCGTACTTTATCGGCTGAGTCACCGCGATATACCTGGGACAACCAGATAACTTCGAATCGAATGTATCATAAAAGAGGTTTGTCAAGATCGTCTTAAATAGAAAAGTTTATCTTGTTTACTAAATTAACTTATTACCTTCTCAAGTATTCGTTATCATATAGTTTTGATAAAATTTATTATAAGTTGAACGAACGATGACATTTTTAATATTTTGAAAGATGTGAATATTTTTACGAAACGCAATATCTTCAAATTACAATGTTCTTATTTAAATTCAAGTCACTTCAGAGATGAAGCTTTTGTACGACTGCCAAGAAACCTCTCGGGAATGACGCCTGTTGACTTCACCCTGTTTGATACGGGAGTATTTTCGGAATTGGTAAACCTGTCCTGTGTCTTTTATTGTAGTTTAGTAAATTAAATGTAAAACAAATTTTACATATATCAAAATTGCTACGTAGATAAATTAAGTTCTATAGAGTAATTTCAAGAATTAAATGGAAAACACTAACCTGTCAACAGATATGGCAACTAGATTGAATATACTGGATGTTGAGGATGTGACATCCATGGCTATGTACACGTCACAGACAAAAGCAGGTAGGCCCCAGGACCCGTTCACCTGAGAACATGAAAATAGTTACTATAATAAGAATATTAGTAAACTAGCTGTTCCCATGCAGCTTCATCTGCATGTATTTCCTTAACATTGTATACAAATTTCCCAATATTTATTGAAAATGTATTTGCCAATCACAAAATATATCTATTATTTATTTCTTCCACTTGTATGAATCTAATCTAAATAATTGTATTTTAACTCAACTTTACTTTTAATTTTTTTGATTTAAACAAAACAGAGTAAATTATTCAAAATAGTGTGACATTGGAAATAAAAGTGTACAAAAGTTACAGATAGATATGTGGGAGTAGGCGAAACAAAACACATTGTGATTTTAAATAATTTTATTTATTTTGCTAAATTCAGTATGTAAGGAACCTTATCTTACTTTCATGAAACCATCAGGTATCGGTACCTGCCTCTTTGTCTGTTTCCCTCTCCCCATGCCCCTATATTCTCCCTATCTATTTGCAGATGATAAAGAAGACTAAAATATAAAACTTACACTAAACCATAGAATATGTACTAAAAAAATAGTTTTCAGTTACTTTATTATGGAATTTATCACCACAAATTCTTCAAAACAATTAATTCATCCCTCTTGACTTAGGGATTAGAAATCCTTTATATTGGCTCCTTTTTCATGTCCTACAATACTTCTCCACATATTGTTTTATTAACTGTTTTTGAATCTAGAAAAAACAAACAATACAATTTCTATACCATACCACTTATTATTATTGGTAATCATAGTTTTAGGAAGGTATAACAAAATGTTTTTTTTTTGTCATTACCGGTGTGAGATCAAATTTTATTTTTCTAGTTTTTTTTTCCCTTAAGTAAATAAATACAACTAATAAAGTTAGTTTTACAGCGCAAAAAGTGAATAATCATTCGCTTAAAAAGCTATCCCATTCTATTGGTCTAATACTATTTGATTACTCCATAAAAACTTTTTGTTTTTACGAACTAACAACATATTTTAGACATAAATTTTATATACAATATACTCTCAAAAAAGTACTCTAAATTTAAGTGATTTACCTTTTTACTTGTAGAAATATTCAGTTCTATAGCATATCACAGTTTACATACAGTCATATTAGTTTTGAACAAGTTTCACTATAATAGAACTGGGCATTTATTGACAAACTTTGAGGTTATGTTCATCCATATAGTCTTTTAATCTACTAGCTGCATTCGTGACATGGTTTGCACGTTGATTTACGAATTTCAAAATACTTGTTATCACCTGCAAACCAATATAAACTTTTATTACGGAATATCGCAAAAAAAATTACTTATGTACAGTTACGTCTGTCACAACAAGTAACGTGTAATAAATAATAAAGTATGCATAATCCAACAATGAATTGGAATGTAAAATTAGATTAACAGTTATCACTGTACTTACATCATTTAAGGATTTTATCAAGGCAAAAACTTTAGCAATTTAAACTTTGCATCGCATTTGAATTTGAATTTGACAACTTCCAAATTCTTGTGCTAGTAAGCCATAGATTATAAAAATTCTGCGTATGAAGTGTTATGTTATAGTGCGTGAAACGATTACGATAAATGCTTTTAATTTTCTTCATAATATCACTATGTTAGCTATTATTTTTATTTTGTTGTTTATATGCCGTAATTAAAAAATAATGAATATGTAAACATTCAAATGGCAATAGTCAAGATCTTTGTCTTTTTAGTTTTGTCCCTTTCCCGCATGCGGGATTTTTTTTCCAATTTATTTACCCCTAAGTTTGATAGTGTGAAAATATATAGCCTGAAGCGTGTCGTGTGTAAAGGGCTTTTTATTAAAAAAAGAATTATTGAAAAACAAGTTGTGATTGCTGACATCCTCCATGACTAAGTAGTGTGTGTTTAAGCCTTATTATGTCAATACTAGCTTTCGCCCTCGTGTAATTAATAAAAAACAAAAGTGAGTAGCCTATGTGTTCTTCCAGACTATCCTCTACGTCTCTGCCAATTTTCATCGAAATCCGATCAGCCGTTTAGGCTACAAACTCTAAGAAACATCCATCTAAACTTTCGCATTTATAACATTAAGTAAGATAGTAAGTATAGAGTATAGAAGATATAGATGTGGTTGTAAAATGTCCGATGCATTTTAAACAAACTTAATGAAATGTGTATTTAATCGTAGCGAATGTGTTTTTGCGTGTGATCATGGCGCTGGTAGCTGATGCAAGCTATTAATTCCGGACCAAAAACATTAAAACCGTCGCTTGCATGCCGCTTGCCGCTGCGAGACGTATTTATCTCCCTTGTTCAATTACCACAGAATCATTACGTTGAGCATTGTGTCAATTGCACTTTTTTGTAGACGTGAATTGAAATTAAAGAGTTTATACTCGTATTAACTTGAAATCTTGTCCATCTTCTTAACTAACAGAAAAAATCAAGTAATACTCCAAAAATATCGGAATATCGAAAAACAGGAGTGTCATATAATGTTGTTACCTTTTATTCCACGTAGCTAATTTCAATTTACATATGCAAAATATTGAGTCAAAATTGAAAATAAAAAGTCGTATGAGTGTGTAAAATCAATTAGTTAAATGTTTTATTTAAAAATCCGGTCCGTCTGTCCTCTGTCCGCTCTGTCCGCTCTGTCCGGGTTGGCTGGCGGCTCGCGGGACTGAAGTTTTGCATACTAAATTAACATTAATTTAATTTGTGAACAAATAAAATACTCTCGTTTGTGTATTTAACATCAATTCGAATCGAATAAATAATAAAATTGGAAATTTTCGTATTTAAACTAGAAAACAACAGTGCATTATTTACATTGACTTCGTAAAATGGCATAAAATTCAATCTTAAATTAGAACACGCTCAATATTTTTATTAACTTCCATAGCCTTTACTTATCTTAACATAAACTGTTAAAAATAAGTCGAAGTAAATTATTTCTATACTTTGTTAATAATCAGACTAAAAGTACGTTACCAAACATTTTACCTTTCCTTACGCCCATCAAACGTCACATCGTACACTCCGTTCGAAGTGCTCTGTACATAAGAACGAATCTTTTTAATACGCCGTCTCCCGATTCCTACCCTTTGAATTTGGTATAATATCGTCACGTAGCACCGCGATCGTGATACGAATAACCCACCGAGCAATCTAATTCTTCTTTTTTATATTTGAACAAAATGTATTTGAATGCATTCCGTCGTGTTTTGCGGCCGCCGGGGAGAATTTAAAGCGAAGTTTCTTTTACTCGGAATCACAAGATGCCCGTTTAAGTTTACAGGAGGGAAGAACAATGAGGCAGAGCAGCAAGCAATGCAGTAGTGATATTGTTTAAACATACGTGTACTGTTATTTTTCGGAGTTTACTCCTGTTTCCCTGTTCTACCCTCGTGGGAAACGCGACATAACGTCACTTTTATTTACTTCACAATCCTTGTTGAACGTCGACATGTGAGGGGCGTGCAATACGTGGAAATTTAAAAGAAAAATGGCAAGCTTATATGATACGTGACCAACTGCACATGCTAAGATACACACGCGCTGGGGTAATGTTTTAGGACATTATACTTTATGACCAAAAATAATTTCATTTAAAAATTGATTGGCAATTCTTATAATTATGTTTTTCCCATACATTTTTGTTGACACATAAATGAAAATGAAAAAATGTTCAATTTCTGATCTTACAATTGTTTTATTAATTCACACAAACAAGACACAAATCACACCAAGGTTTTTCCTAATCATTAAATACTAATCTAAAACTGAAATAAATAAAAAACTGATATTATTATAACATTAATAACAAAGTAAGAATTCAATTATTTAGTTATTACCTATTACGTTTCAAATACTTATTTACAAATTAACTATCTAAAACTCTGTTCAGTATAAAGGATAAGGTATGAACATTGAATTCTATTCAATTGACATATTGTTACAATCACATAAAAACAATAAAGGTTAAAAAAAATAATTAACAAGTACTTAAAAATCTATTTTAAAACGTATCAAATCAATCCTGGCTCCATTCAGAAGTGTTATTTTCACAGTCTTCATTAGGTCTGAAGGCGGGCAACCCCCAGCCCTTGGTACGTCTGAGCGGCGGCCGGCCGGGGATCCTGCCCTCGTACTTGTATCGTTTGTGGTTGATCGGGCTTCGGTTGTACTCCGACATCTGCTCGTATTTACGTTTAGATGCTGAAGACGATGTCGAGTCGTTGCTGTCCAGCGATCCGACCGGTGTAGAACAAGCTGCTAGAAATATTTTTAAATATGAATTAATTTTATCCTTTAATGTATTTTATTTTTACGTTTATTTCAGAATTATGAAGAAATAAGGGAAACCATCATACAGATTTTATTACTTTAAAAATGTCGGTTGCTTTGCTAGAATTTTTAATGCTAGATTAGCAAATAAGAAGGGAAAAGTATGCACGTTCTAATCGCGACTGATATTAATTTTGATATAAAAAATATATTTCATTAGTTTTATAAATATTTGATGGTATAATTTAGTAAAGATAATACACCCAAGTTGGAATAAGTTCTGTATAAAGCAGGGAATAAAATCGCAGGGTAGGTGGTAAGTAGGGACAAAATTACGATCCATCACCGTAAATGCGAGCCGCAGCGTCGGAAGTAAAAAGGGGAAAGAAATAAAGTGTATTAAAATACGTCGACCCTCCGTGTCAAATAAAGTGATTGGAGTAGAAATAAGAAAATGCAACATCGTGAGCTTGAAAATGTGAAAATTTATGACACGGAGGAAAAATTTAAAAATTATATTGTTTTCTTCAACAATGGTGGCATATGTCTATCACAATACATATATTATATCATCTATGTCTACTATGCAGTAAAATATAACCTCTAAATTAAAAAGGTCATGACTTGTTATAATTAGCAGAGTCTTACCTTGTTCGCTCCAAAACACATTTTTGATCGCCCTAGCAACCGATGACCAAATATTCTCTTTATTCTGTTGCGGTTCTGTTTGCTTTATATTCTTTTTTAAATCCGCACTCTCCCAGTCCTCTTCAATCCTCTTTACACTGATCTTCTTTTTTGTTATTACGAACTTGAACTCTATTTCAGTTTCATCCTCTGTCGTTCTCAAAGCGGATTTAATACAAGTTTCTAAAGTAGTTGCGATATTTGTGGTGACAGTTGTTATTGTGTTATCAATGGGGTTTAAAGGTGTGTCTGAGCATGATCTGGATAATTCTTTAGAATTTTTACATTGGCTAGCCACTTCATCTGTATTTATTTCTTCTTTAAAATCTATGGCCCTCGCTTGCATATTATGTTGACCGATAGGTGGCGTCGTTTCTTGATCTTTCTCGACTTTTATGTTAAGTGGCGTTCTCGCTTGAGTCTCGAATCTATTGACGAGTGCTTGAAAACGGGGATTGTAGCAAAAGCGTTGTCTTTGAGGGCCAGGTGTGAGCATTCGTTTTGGCTTTCTGAACACTGAAAATTTTCAAGGATAAATTGAATGAAATCTTTTCAACCCTTCTTTTTTACCATTAAGGAAATATGTTGAAACACAAATATACCTCTTTTAACTTTATGTTCCGGTTCAAAAATAGTGTCTTGTGCAAATTTAACTTTCTTAGCTTTTATCGAAGATTCTGTACTGTTATTTCCTGTTTCGGTCAAGCTTCCTTTTTCAGAACTTTCTTGGCTACTGAAGCGCTGACGACTCGCGGCCGCTATTATACTTTTCAGTTTTGGTTGTACAATTTCGGATTCCGTTTTTGTCTGAAATTAAATCATAAAGATAACTTTTCACATTGAAACAACTCACTCACTTAACAACAATACATTATAATTGTATAAACTTACATCACTTTCCATTGTCTGAGCGGGACTTGCTGTGTTCTCTATTTCTGAGAGAGGTGAATCTGCTCCTTGTTCGTGGAACAGCGTCCAGCCGCCGCTCGCTGGGTGAGTAGGCGTGCTGGTCGTCACCGACTGCACCAGATTTATCACGTGTGCTGGTAACTGGGATGTCGGCGTCGTTACCTCTTTCTGAGTGTCTGTAACTGTAGGAATTTATTGTTTTATTTCTGAAAATTTTAGGAAGGTTACGACACAAGTTTATGTTAAGCTATTTTAATACGTATGCATTTGTAGAAAGAAATTTTGTAAAATAAAATGAATCGAATAATGTTAATACCTTCTAAGCGGCCGATGCCGGACATAGCCCCGCTGATCGGTGACATGTTTGTATTCTCTTCTTTAGCTATGGCTTCCTCGTAATCATCTATAGCTTTTTGTTTCATTAACTGAACATATTTGTTTACGTGCGGAGTAGCAGATCTATAATATTTCTTACTAACGGGAGTTTTAGGTACTATTTTAGGATGTGGAGTTGTTACAAACTGCACTTTGGGACTACCTTCAGATTCAGCGTCACTTGATTCGTAATCAACGAGATGCTGATCTTTACTTAGCGGCGTGATTACTGCAGTTCTATTGGATTTGTTAATAGATACTATAGCTGCGATATTTTCTCCTTCGTTATTATTTAATACATTATGATATAGGGAGTCGAATTCATTATCTATTACTTTAGCGACGTCATCTTTGTGCAACGGTTCGTCAACTAGTTCTGATATGGTAACACACTTGTCAACATCGATGAGATCTTCCATAGTTTTGAACATTTTGTTGCACTTTCTGCACTGTAGCGGTATGTGCTCGTCGGCAAGGTGCTGGATGAAATCCTGATTGATGTCCTCGGGGCGGCAGAGGAATCGCTTGCCGCGGCAGATGGGGCAATCATACGTCAAGTTATGTTCTGTACGCTCGTGTTTGCGGCGGCAGTTAGCGCAACAAAATACTAATTGACACACAATACATCGAACCTGGAATCCAAAACGAATTATTTTAAAGCTGTTCTGATAAGTGTTATACTTTAACTTACACTTATCTATTACCAGATATTCTAAAATGAAAATTAGTAATTGTATTATACTAATAGGATATTTTGTATTCGAAAACTCAATTGCGTCACTATATTACTTATAGTTTAAACATTTACACATATATTTCTATAGAACCAAGTGAAATGGTACTCGTGTTTAGTAATATTCGGGCTTATTTAATAAACTAATTTGTATAATTTAAGGTAAACAATGACAATACACTCACCTCCACAGGAGTATTCATGGTCGAAAGGAATAACTCGATGACACTTTTTATCCAGCGTATTTTGTCATTTAACACGTAAAACATTTACAATAGATCTCTGTTTTCACTACATTTTAAACACGAATTTATAAAACAGATAACATCACTGCATGAGAGTGAAGTTTCCAATTCGCGTATTTGATAACTAATTTTATAATACCCTCCTTTATGTTTTGTAAAGGATGCGTTCAATAATTTGTAAACGTTACTAAATTGTGAATTGTGCAAAAGGTTTTTTTTTTAATTATGTGTATTATCTTATTAATTTTGTTAAAGTGATACTCGGATGTTTAATAATTATAAAGTTTTAGGGTTATAAGCAACAAATTCGTTCTCTTGTTGACGGTTAAAATGAACCAAAACGGCGGACATGGCGGACAATATTTCCCGCGCGCAATTTCCCGCCAAATTCGCTGCGGTCGCCGCGGCGGAAGCGAGCGCATTCGGTCAATACAACGACTTTTCATAATGTTACAAAAATATTAATTTGTGTTATCTACATAGTTTGAATATCGACAATTTATAATTTGCCCAGGATTATTTTGTGTTTTAATAGTAAAATTAAGTAATCATAATAGTTTGGCATTTTCAAGTAATAGTGTATTATTATTATTTTAATTTTAATGGCAACGTGTGATTCTTTAAAGTGTCAATGCCTTTATATAAAATGGAATAATATAGTCAACACACCAGAGATTAAATCCTGGGAGGCCAGGCGGGCGCAGCGGCACTACTCCTAACAAATTTAACAACCCGCTCTGAGTCTCAGGTGGACGCCGCTGTTTGTCCTCTTGTTTACGACGGGAGAGTGGGGCCATAAAGTTGGCGTGACAAACTAACCGGACTGTTCTGGTTTACCACGTTGAATATTATACTGACATTGCACATGATGTGTTTATTTTTAACTTAAGACATGAAAGATAGTACTGCTTTTACTGAAAGTATTTTAGATAAGTGATGTAGTATTGTACTTAATTGTGATCCTTAGAATTTAAACAAAAACATTTCCTCAGTTTTTTTTGTAAAACAATAGATAACAATGTTTCAGCACTAGAAAGCCAGATACAATAAAATCACAAAAGAAAGAAATTACTTCATCATTTTTAACAGCTTGTATTAAATTTAAGTTTTAATGGCCCAACATTACGGCCGTAGTTATAATGCCCCTGCCACACGACACGTACGCTTAAAGGCTCCACCAACTAACTTTCCTAAATCACGTAAACCGTTTATTGCACTTTCCTAAAATTTAATTGAATTGGACTTGTTATTTACGTACAGAGTTCTAACGATAGAAATAATATTATACCATAGTACTTAAATACATTGTATATAATTGTTCTAGTTTATGATATAAACAAACAGTTTCTAACATAATATAGTCAGAGATGAACTTACTTTAAGACTTACTTTTAATTGTTTTTGACAATTAATGTCAGTTCTGAGACCTGATGGTGCATTAGTCTATACTTTGATATTGTTCGATTGTTTGATAAAAAGGATTTTAGAATGTAAAATATAATTTATTCCATCTAAGCTAACAAATCTCACGCCCTATTTCATAATTCAAAATCAGACGATACAAAACATGGAAAAAATTAAACACATTTCGCTGAGAAAGCTTTAAATGACACTCAATTTATGAAGGTTGTTGTCGAGCTGGCACCTGTTGCCGGTGCGGTGCTCTAAAGCAACACCCTCGAGACAACGCTCCTGCAATTTGTGAGTTAACTCGCTCTGCTCTCTGCTCCATTATATTTGAACGACTAAACGTCTGTACGCAGCGGCGTTATTATTAACCAGTTGTGCTTTCAAATCTGAACTGTTCTTTCTCTGAAATCTATACTAATATAAAGAAGAAAGATTTGTATTTTTGTATATATTGAAATAACTCAAAAACTACTGGACTGATTTAAAAATTCTATCACCGTTAGAAAGGTAATTTATCTGTGAGTAACATATGCTATTTTTTTAATTTCACGAGTGCAAAGTCGCGAGGAACAGTTAGTATGTATACAGTGGTAAAACAAATCTGTAGATTAGTAGTAACATATATTAAAATAATATTATGGTAGCAAACTACGTACTGACAATTTCAAAATCAAGTACAATCAAGTTACAATTGATTTGGTAAAACATATGTTGTAAAAAAACAATAATTTGAAGTTAAACAATGTACTCCTTTTGATTAGCAATTCATTTCTACTGTGTAAGTTATATAAGACCGCTATTAAAAATGTCATTAGGAATGTATTAAGTTGGCCGGAGTAATGTAAGGGCGCTGTTCAAACGCGGGCCTCCAAGCCGGCTCCTAATAGACTCCTAATTATACAGCTCAGAGGCCTAAGTAAATACGTTACTTGCTTATCTGACGTGTTCCCAAATTAAATTAAGCAACGCATTAAGTTACTTACCCGAGAGAAATGCTAATTTCTACTTTAAAACATTTTTATTGCAAATAAAGATTTAGATGTTATAGTCGCTTCTATTAAGTTATTTATACTGTCGTCTCGTTTTTTCATTAATTTAAGACAAATTATATATTTAGCGTTCTCTTTTACTAGCGAAGTTGTTGATTATTTCTTCTATTGAAACACAAGCTTGCTATTTCACTGATTTATTTGTAGTGAGTGTTACTGTTGCTGTGGGATGATTTTACACACTGACTCGTTGTGGGGCGCGTAAGATGTTGCGCCGATAGATTTTAGGGGCGGTCCTGTGCGTTGCGTGGGGGTAGCGCGGACCGGTTTCGCAACCCATCATAAAGCGCTGTTTAAGCGCGAACAGAAGTATATGTGAACTAAATTTTATATGAACAAGGAATGTACGAGTAAGCAATGCCTATAATAGTTCAGAATTTTCAAAGCACTAATTATAATTTTATATCAGAATCTTCGTTTTAAGTGGCTATTATTGCTTTGATAACGGCCAGTGAGCGGGTGTTATGTGTCTGACAGGGGTGCGCCTGATGAGGGTTAACTTTTTGGTTGTACATGTCATTCCTTTTGTGTACAACCCTATTGTTGGCGTTATAATAATCCATAACGCGATAGCATTGTATCCTTGAATATCACTAATATGCTATCGGGGATATTTTCTCAAATAGGTTTATTTCCTTTAAAGAGTTATCTTTCCAGAACATCTACAATAGCTATACTAGTAATAAAAAAAAAGTTTATTGTGGTTTTATATTAATTTTGTAAGTAGTAAATGCAATTATTAAGTATGGCGGTTGATGAATTTGCTTTCTAGTATTGACAAATATATGTAATTAGAACTTAGAATAAATTCCCCAAGAATAGATTAAACTTGAGATTTTAAACATAAAACATGAGTTAAAGTTCTTAATCACAATGTCAATGTGCAACATTTTTCTTTCGGTAAATTAAAAAAGTTTTGTTCCGAGCATTGACCGAAGAAGGAGAACGGGCCCGAGGGATCAGGGGAATATTAACTTTTGTATTACAATACCTTGCGAGGATGTTTTCCTTTCGATTGCCCTCTCGTGTGTGCTTTACGTTTATTAAAAACCTCTAATAAACCACAGGGACTATAAATTAATTTGAAATATTGTAAACTATTACGAGTAAAATCTTTTATATATATAATACAATAAAATTTATTATATGTTCCGTGATAACTCATAAACCACTAAATGACATTTTTAATTCATCATTATCAGCTAGCTCACTAAATGTCCCCACCGAGGGGCTCGGAGCCTACACTAAGTTAGGGTGACTAGGCCATAGTCCACCACGCTGGCCGAGTGCGGGTTGGTTGACTTCACACATGTCTGAATTTCTTCGCCGATATGTGCAGGTTGCATCACGATGTTTTACTTCACCGTAAGAACGTCGGGTAAATTATGTACATATGAAAATTCGAAAAATCGAAAATCACATTGGTACATGGCGGCGGGATTCGAACCCAAGACCTGTAGATTACAAGTCATGTGCTTAAACCACTGAGCCACCGACGCTCTTTAAATTACTTAAACTAATTGAATGCTTAACTAGAGGTTTTAGGAAGGAACTAACTTGAGGTCATATCGATTGAGATTCTTTGGACTTCTTTCTATATTTTTTCAGTGAATGTCAAATGACGCATTTACAAAAATGTTAAGTTTATTGCCGACGTTCAAGAAAATTGTGAGTTGTTTGTGTAATGAGAATAAATTTTACGAGTACCCTCCATTAATTTGTTTTATTTCCTTAATAAACGGCAGAACATGAACATTACGCTCACAAATTTAAATGAACCGGAGAAATTATTAGATAATTTAAGACAAAATTCAAAGTGAATGTAAATGAACAATTTAATTACAAATAATAGTTAATGCAATAAGTAAATGTAATTGCATTATAACTATACAAATCGTACCAATGAAGTAATCGCATTTAAAATGTCCTTTGTTTTTGTCACAGACAAACAAGATAATGAGCAAAACACAAGCCGGAGCGCGCAGCCTGAAGAGCAATCAGCCGGCTCATTCGCTCGGAACATCCGTTTAACACATCTCAAGTGATTCCTTCACGTCTGAACGGCTGCAGCTCGGCGCATTAATACCGAACAGATGCTCTGAAGTAAATTCTATATTAAATCAACAGATGTAAGGATAAACATGTCGGAGAACAATATACAATCGTATTGCGTGACGTTTCCTGATTGGTCTATATTATACCATAAAATTATACTTACACTATCATTGGTTACGTGTCTCTTGAAGATGGATCCCTTTTCAGTTTTTCCATTATCCATTATAACCCGATCAGCTTAGTAACGTTAGTTCAGCCAAGAAACAAGACGTCTCAAATATTAAGAAAGCGACAAATCTTCTATTTCTTGTCAGGCTTTAATTGTTACTGTTGTGCGATTATCGATTGTTTCGTAGCCAATTTAACTGTTTAGTTACACAACTAAACATCGAGTAGTGTGCGCACTTCCATATAAGCTCGGAAGTCGCGACTAAACAGTTATGCGATAGTTTAGTCAAAGGTGTGCGCGCGCTCTTAATTTACTACGGTTTGTTAAAATAAGCGTGAAAGTTGTGCTATTAGATATAGTATAAGCATGGGATCGATTTTCGCGATCCAGCGCTGGTCTGGAGCTGGGGTAAGTGTAGGAAGTGCGGATAGCAATCAACCCGCTCACTCATTCGGAACGAACGTTTAACACATCTCGAGTGATTCTTTCACGGATGAGCGCTTACAAAATTTAACATTGCAAAAGAACTAAGTCTGCTAAAATATATAGATTGCAGTCTACTGGAAAGATATAAATACTAGTACTTTCTAAGAAATAAATGAAGGAATTAGAGAAAGAGATACGAATGAATGAACCAGTGAGGACCATTTCCACGGATTAACTAATTCAGGAAACTGAACGACGTCTACACAGCTGTGTTCTTGGTACGACGATGATAGTTCTTGAAAATTAAATAAACAATATTATTCTTCCTGTGATAAATGTAAGAAGAAATTAAATTCTTTAACTATATCGACCTTGAATGTAAAAGAGAACGATGATTAACGTTGGATAAGCTTCTCTTGGGATTAGGAGTAATTAACTTGTTTAATTGGGTGTGACTCTCATCAGGCTTGTGTTATTCGAAGAAAGAAAGGTAAGTAGCCCATTTGGAAAGGGCGGGTCGTGTTCCGCTTTTAATAAAGTTAGGGATCGTAATTTATATTGCACAACTTTGTACATTCAAAAACTCTACAACGTCATAAACAATCTGTCGAAAGGGAATGGAGGAAAACTAATCTGAGAAAGCTGTTACAGGTGAAGTTTTTTTAATTAATCTTTTCTAATCTCCAGCAGTTTGTTAAGTTTCTTTTAACATTTAAAAAAACTTCTAGAAGTCCATTCCGTGTATCTTATTAGAGCAGATATTATTAAAGGACTATAAAAATAACATTTAATACAATCTAATCATGTGTTTTATTGTCAAAACAAGACCTGCAAATGTTATTAACAAGTTAGTAGAAGCCTACAGTATTCGATTACATCTACATTCATACAAAACGAGTGTTTTTTTTTTAAACAAAAATAATAAATAGCTGTTTTCATTCATCTCATTTAATTAACTCGCCTACTTTTTTGGCAACTCAATTGCTTAATCAAACTGATTCATTTTAACGAAGTCAAATCTCGTCCGTACCAACGACACGCCACTAATTGTAATAACCCTCGGGATTTCAAAGATTTTTCGGTCGCTTTCGTTTTTTTTGTGTGCGGTAATGTTTCCGGGCCGACGCCGTCGGGACGATTACTAGCATTCGCGGAATTGTTCTTAGCAATTTGAAATATTGCCCATCATTATAATATCGACGAAATATCTACTGTAATATCGAATTCCTTACTATGCAAACAAAATGATCACTGGTCTAATGTTATACACAGTAACCTGAATTATCAAGAAATATTAAAATTAATGTAAACTAAACAACTACATTCTGTGATATTAATTGTAAATTTGATATTTTACTATCATATAATATAATAGACAATATGCTAATAGCCAGTTAATTGTACTCTATTCATTATGTAAATAATGGTAGATGATAGCAATTACTTCATTAAATAGACAGATGACAAGAACACGGCAAATTAGTTTGATCTGAAGACGTTGATTTATACTCGTAATACCAACAAGTCTAACTTTACCTGACAAAATGGTAACTCTGAGTTAATTATTACTATTTTCAACTTAATAGCAACAGAAAAAAGGTATGAAAGGAGCAAGTATTAATGGCGAATCTAGATTTTTTATGTCAGATAAGGGGGCAATCGAGCAGCGGAACAGCAAAGTGATCATTGACGTCCATAGACATACACAATATCAGAACTGCAGATGCGTTTACATTCATGCATATAAGTAGAAATCCTTTTGGAACACTTTTACAACAATTTTGGTAATTTAATGGTATTACTTTGATCCTTTTAAAAATGAAAGCCCCAAATAAACCAGCAAAAAGCAGTTAACGAGCAATTGCTCTGACCGTACAGCATGGGACTTATCTCATGCAAAATAATTTCGGAGTTCGGTGAATTCTCGTTGCATTAACGAACTATTGTCATTCTTTTATTACAATGAGAGTTTAAAAATCATGCCCTTCGACGTTTTAGTCAAGCGTTTTAACACGCTTTTGTCGCCGTTATTTGTTAATTTTCAGTTTATTATTTTGTAGTTCAATAAACATTACTTATCTATCTACTCGTATAACAAGCTTGTGATTTCATTAATTGTCTGAGAAACAATTTACAATCGACAATCGCACAACAGTTGTGCGATAGTTTAGTTAAGGGTGTACGCACGCTCTAACAGGTATTTCACAAATTAAATCAACGTCACACATATTAATACAAACGGATTTACCAACATTAACTTAGTTGATATTCAACTAAACAGCGAGATCGATTTGATTTGCTGTCATATGTTAATTGGAGCCGTCATGTCATATCGCAACATTGATCTGATGTTCTGCTTTCAGCAGTCAGCTGAGTAGACAAGTGATATACAACGCAATTATGTTAATGTGATGTTTGTAGATAATACAGGAGTAGGGAATAATAATGATCAAGAGGCAAAGCAAGAGATAGTATTATTGAATATGCTCATAGGCCTCGCCAGCGATGACCTAGGCTAGTTCTAGGAGGCAGCCCCCAATAATATGGTCTTATTCGAAATAATTTTATATATATTTTACATCGACTCTCTAAGCTAAGGGGGGGGGGGGCAGTGTTTGATCTTCCCACCCCAACAACGCCTATAGACTTCGTGATAAGAAATTATTCCACTCTATTACTTTTTCAAAATGATTACTAAATTTACACACGAATGTATTGTAAATTGTTGAGGTATATCTCACAGGAAACGACTATTTTATTAGGGTATTTAATTTGACAAGGGAAGGGTCAAAATTGCCGCTCGCGTATTCCACACGGGGCAACATACACGCAACGGGAATAAAAATCCGAATTTCTTGTACGTCACGTTAATGATATTGACAGCTTACGAAGGGAATTCTTTGTAATATCAACATCTTTTACTTGTGAAATTATAGATCCGATTAACTATCGAGTATTATTAGAAGGAGATGATGGAAAGAAAACATTCCTCGAAGATAACTTCAATATAGAAAGGAGACAATTTTAACAAACTGGGTCTCTTAGAGTAGATTCTAAGAGCGTCGATTGTCGATTGTTTCGCAGCCTTTTCAACTGTTTAGTAGGACAACTAAAAATGGAGTAGTGTACGCACCTCCATATAAGATCATTGGAATCAAAGCGCGATTAAACAATTGTGCGATAGTTTAGTCAAAGGTGCACGCGCTCTAAGCCATAATTCACCAGTTATTGTTGGCTTGTCGTAATTTTATACTCTAGTGTTATTAATTTATAATGTTATGATGTTCCTGCTTCTTAATTATTCCTGTAACCTGTCGGAATATCCCGGAAGATGCGTGTCGGTGCATGGTCGACATTAATACGGTCCCTTACTTAAGTTCAGCTCAGCAGGAGAAGGGTCGAAGGTTCAACGCATTTGCTTTATGGAGGCCAAAATTAGCATATTATGTGAATAAAGGGAACCCTTTGCTTCCCTCATTTCATCATTGGGTCATGTTAAATAAAAGACGTCTGGCGAGCCCTTAAATTTATTGGTTAAATTGCAAAGCAAATTTTTCTAAGAATATTTATGAAAGGAAACTTAGCCGTATTTCATTTGTTTTGTTGTTTGATGCTTCACAATTTTTAGAGAGAGAATACAGCACAGAATATTATGAGCCTTAATCTAAGTTTCCCTATGATCAAGTAATCTGGTATCAAATTATTCTGGCAACGATCCAAACGATTCGACTTCAACAATGAATGGTAAAATAAATCAGAATGTTCGTTTGATAAAGGTGCATCGCAGACACGGCGAGAAGTTCCGGTTTAAACCCGGGGGTAGATTTGATGACCTCTTTTGTTCGTCGATTCTATTGAAAGCTATTAACCTCTGGCTTTAATATACTCAAGTTTAGAAACTTTATTTGAATATCAAAAATTTTTCAATAAAGAGATGGATTATGTGAAAGGTGACATGATCAAGAACGGATAGACATCTGAGATGACAAAAGATTGACCTGGAGGACGAAAACCTGATGATGTAAACACAGGCAGATGATGACAATTGTTTGAAAGGGAAGGATCATTCAAAATTTAAAAAGACACAAAGGTATAAATTACAGAGATAAAATTGGATTATAGAACATAACGAAAACATCTTTTTGAAATAACTTCTTTCAAAGTGGTACGAAATAACCAGTGCAAGGGCATAAGGGGAATAAAAATATGACCCACATAAAGAAAATCAAGCTCTGCGGAGTAAAGTGATAATTCCGGTCTGCGTGCGCTCGCCGCATACTAAGCAGAGTGGCCACGTGCCGCAGATTATCGTTACACTGGACATGTACAGCTGCCTTTAATACTCTATGACCTTGTACGGGATATGTACAACACTTGGTGCTCTGACTTCGACCTTGTATTTCTTTACACTGGATTACAGCTGCCATTTCTGCACTGTGACCTTTTACTGTTAGGCACTGTAACTCTGACCTTGTGTTGATAGTACGAGTAAAGAACATGCATAATAAAGAGCGCATGGCCAGTTTTGTGATTTGTGATATAAAAGGTCTGCATTAATAGGAAAGTAACATATTCAGAATTCAGTTATTTGTAAAATAAAATATTTGAAAAGTCATTTACTTGTAAAATTTTACAACTATAAGCGAAAGTTATATTTGGTTTTAATCAACCGTTCACTCTAATTTCGACCGTTGCCAGTTTAATTTGTAACGGACAGGTCGCAAATTGTAAAAGGGTCTCAACAGTGAACAAAATAAACATACAATGTTTAATGACATGTTTGTATAAAAGTACAATTATTAAAGTATAATGACCGTGTTAAAATTACATTAAGGATATGAAAGATCTTGAAAAGGGTGAGCGTTGGGTCAATTTTGTCTCATGAAAAAGGTTAAAACGAAATTATATTTTAAAAATGCTCTCATGCGTAATTCATTCAGGTAGGTTTAAATTACTAATTACTTTTTTATTTATCACGGAAAGTACACTTTATTGAGACAATGGTACTAAAAATTAGAGAATAAGTTGTGAAACAAAAATCCATATCTTTATATTCAACTGGCTGTTACTCGCGAGTTCATCCGCGTGAAATTAAAAAAATACCTTTCTAATGGTGAAGGAATTTTGAAATCGGGCCAGTAGTTTTTACGTGAATCCAATACATACAAAAATACAAATCTTCCCTCTTTATAATATTGTTATAGTATAGATGAAAATACAATAGTCATAAAGAATATGTACGAGGTACTTGAATATAATTTCATCTGTAAAATGATTTATGGGAAACCTCCCTTCAATACAATATTCCGAGACATTTCCTTTAGAGGCTCCGACATATGAGGTGAAATTTATTTATTACCGTGTGAGACGATCTTTTTTTTTTAAATTTCATGACACATAAAGTACAATTTAGTACTTCGAATTCCTTATGTTTGAAATGACAAAACAAAAGAATTTATTTTTTATTAGAATATGGGGGCAAACGAGCAGAACTTTCTAGCAGAGGTGAGCTCGCTTTTTGAAGAAAGAAGTCGTAGTTTGGAAATACGGCCGAGAACTTTCCACATCAAATCGGTGCCAGGCTGGAAATTGAAGAAGTTGTAGTTGAAATAACATTGTATTTCATTAAATCAAAAGAAAACAGCGGACATAATAACAACAGGTCAGCTAAAGTAGAAGCTAGTTTAAAATCATGAATATAATATAAACAAAACAATTCAGTTGTTATTAAAGTGAATGGAACTGAGCAAACAACTCGTTTTCAAATCTCATTCTTAAGCAAAACGATGCTAAAGAGAAACTTATTAAAATGAATGGAAGTATAACGGAATGCACCGACAGCCCGGAACATTGCATTACTTGAAGCGACGGCCTTTACCGATGGCAAATATAAACGGGATTGTGAAGACGACAGCGCCTCTTAAGACAATTGGCTTCTTTGACGTTATTCTGCTTGAGATTAAATGTTTCTTTAGTTATTAATCATGATAAAATAACAGAGAATAAAAATAATTTCATGTAACTCAGATGCGAGAAATACTGACGAGTCAGCATTTAAAATTGTAACTGTATTTAAATCATCACCAGCTCACTATACGTCCCCACTGAGGGGCTCTGAACCTACCCTAAGGTAGGGTGACTAGGCCATAGTCAGCCACGCTGGCCCACTGCGGGTTGACTTCACACATATCTTTGAATTTCTTCGTCGATATATGCAGGTTTCATCGCAATGTTTTCCTACACCGTAAGAACGTCGGAAAATTATGTACCTATGAAAATCACATTGATACATGGCGGGATTCGAATCCAGGACATGTAGGTTACAAGTCAAGTGCTTAAACCACTGAGCCACCGACGCTCTCCTAATTACGTACGTTTTTACGTAATTACAATATAATTTAAATATATGAATTTATGATTTTATTGTCTAAGATAACATTATCGTAGATATTACGAAATATATTAAATTTCAAGATATTTCACTATAATTCTATATGGTGCATGTTTCACTAATACAATAAATAAAACGATAAAATCAACAGCGTTTAGTACAACAATACATACAATAAATAATACTCAAATCTATAGAACATGGTTTTGAAGGCGCTCGTAAACATCGGAAGTGGAGTTTTACGAGCCGGAACGTTAGCCACGCTGTTGAAATTCAATTAAATTTTAAATTCGAAAAGAAAATAAAAGAGATTTTCTAAGGCGTAAAAATTCATCGGGAAACGTTAACACTCAAGCGAAACAGACCCTCCCACCGCCTTAATGAGTTAGGCGGCTCTGGTGATAAATTATTTGTGGTCTAAACAAACCTTTTACCACATTAATAAAAGTGTATAGGACTTTTAATTTAAAACAACCAAGAAATTCGATTGAGTTTATTGACACTGACGGAATTATACGAATCGATCGATGCCTTACTCGTCAAAATAATTTCAGTCATTTAACAATAACGTGCGAAAAAAAATACCTTCCCGAATCAGTCGTGTAATAATTTAACATTAGTTCATTTACTATCATTTCTTTCAAGTAGTTACAAAGCTGTTTCGAATAATCATAACCATTTTTCGTAATACGAAAAAGCCGACCAACTAGACTAGTTGCGATTTAAATCTGTCAGCTTGTCGCAAACGTAAATCAAACATAAGCAAGAGTTATTTTAAGCCTTTTGAAGCGAAATAATGATTCCGTTCCATTACTGGGTACTCCACTGACTGAGAGGTCGTGGATTTACATTATAGATGTGCGTTCATATAAACTGGTATACCCTTTACAATTAATACGACGTAATAAATGTATGGAGTAAGTTTCACATTACATACAAAAACGAATTGTTTATGTTTGTAGCAAGATGCCAAGTTTTCTTTCACAACTTTATTGTTCTTGTTACTACTATGTAACTCGGCCAGTCATATGTTTTTTTATTTAAAAGTCATTTTGAACTTTAAATACACGCTAATGATTGATTCAATTCCGAATAACAAGTATAAAATATATTTGAGAGCTTCAAATTCGTATATAATTAACATAACTGAATCGTATACATGAATAAATTGTCCTTCGGATGAAGTCACGTAATATTCAAATAAATGAAATGAATGTAAAAACGTGCGCTCAATTCTATGTATTTTATATCCATGAGACAGTTATAAATTATTAAATTACTTTCAAACAACACCTTTGAATAAACGAAATTGTGACATAAAGTCGTCAATTATTTTTAAACAAGATTTATTACAATGTTATTGGCAACTCACCTTTAATTACTTTTAAATCTCAAGTACTATATTACGTCCCAAGAGAATGAATATTACATTAATAAAATCCTTTTATACGTCAACAATAGTTTTATTAACTTTGTATTTAAATTTTGAGGTTAGAAAGCTTTTAATTCAATGGATTCATTTGTTGTTAGATGAGTTTCAGTTGAAAGCAGAATCGTCATCACTCAGTCGACGATAAATTAAATAAAAGCCTTTTAATTTAGAGCGGGGATCGTAAACATCGCGGCTGTTCCATGTCGATATGGAGACGGTAAAATTCGATTTCTTTCAATAAAATGAATTAAACCTGTATCTGACGGGAGGTAAACAAGATTGTTTAAATTAAGTAGATACTTACACCAAGTTTTGGGAATTAATTATAATATGTTATACAGTATTTAATTTTTATTACTTACAAGTTAGCAATATATCGGTGATGAAGGCTGTATTAAAAAAAGTTAATCTAACTAATATTATAAATGTGAAAGTTTAGATGGATGGATGTCTGTTAGAGTTTGTAGCCTAAATGGCCGAACAGATCTTGATGAAATTTGGCATAGACGTAGAGGATAGTCTGGAAGAACACATAGGCTACTCACTTTTGTTTTAATTCCACGCGGACGGAGTCGCGGGCAACAGCTAGTTTACAATAAAAATTGTAGGCCGATTATCACTGGCATGTAACAGCGGTACAGTCATCACTCAAAGTGAAATGTAACGTAAAGAGAATAGTGAATTTATCTTGGCTTTGCACAAATTCATTGTTGGAATTAATAAGGAAACGTTGTCGACGCGAGCGCCCCCTGTCGTCTCGCGGATTAGTTAGCCCGACTTTAATCCGTTTAAATTACTGAGAAATATTTATGGAACGTGAATTTTGAAGAAGTGAATGCTTTCATGAATAAATTAAAAAATACAAAGACACGAAATGATTTTTTTCCAGTAAACGTGATTTGAATTAATTTTATCAGCTTATTTTTACTATGAATATAATATTTTGTACAAATAACACAACTTATTAGTATTGCTTACACTAAAATTATTAAAAGTGACGTCATCTTTCAATTTAAATGTTATTTTTTGTATTTCGACTAAAGTATTTAGAAAGTACTAGTGATTTTCATTTATTTCTTTACAAGTTACGATCACAGATATTTAAAAAATAGTGTTTAAAATTAGTAAAATAACGCAGAACAGCGTTTTAAAAAAACTAGGTTAAATACACTTTCCTAATCTCAAGATCTGCCAAATTAATGTAAATTAAACTAAATGGAACTTTATTCAAACTTTCAACATTAATCATTTCATTATTAGAATAAGATTCAAAGTAATTTTACAAGGTTTTACTTCCCAAGATAATTAAAAACTATGATAAGTCGGAATACTTACGAAAAAAAAAATATGACGAGATACTATTCGTAAGGCAATAAAATGTAACTGACATAAAATAACCGCAACAGAGAGAATTCTAAAATATTATTAAAATAGCTTCGGTCACAAATTCATACACAAGTTCTCCTAGAACTCCTAAATCCTGTTCTGTGGCTGGCGGAGGTCTAGCACGAAAATATACGAAAAAAATATGAATTAGATGTGTGCAGCGCCCTCTATCGGGTGTAATATACATCAACAAATGTCGATGATGTTACGAATGCTTCGTGCTAGGCCCCAGTTATCTTTATTTTATTCTTGCTATACAGTGACATCTAGGGGGTATATTACAAAAGTTACGATCGTAATGTAATAAGTTAGGCAATAACAATATAAGTTGGGAAGAAGCGGAAGGAGACAGGCATTTACTCTATTTAACTGCAAATAATTCTTACTAATTTCAAAACAATTGTTGTTTTGAGTTTCTATAACGGCGACTCAACTAATATGGAAAGTTATGGAATTTGAAACTGCGTCTCTAAATAAATTAAGAAAAAAATACATTAGACCATTTTTCTTGGTTTGATTTATGTCTGTCCAAAAGACATTTTCATTACAAATTACACGTATTTTTTATATTCACATTTTTTCCCAAAAGGTGTAGCACTTTAAATATAATAAAATGACAAACAGAACATGAGTATAAAGAGTTGATTATATGAAGCATTTAAAGATATTATATAGACAAATAAGATAGTTTAAAAACACGACGTGACATACAAACATCCAAGCTGTTGAAGACAAGGAATTATAAAACAAGAAGTGTCTTGCAGCGCCGTTGCCGGTGGTGACGCTGGCTGCGCGCCAAAGTTACGCGCCAGCGCCACACACGACCATAACTGGTAACACGTGTTCTGAGCTACAAATATAAGTTTTTTAACTTAAGTTTCCAAGCTATATAAATGCTTGTAGTATTTTCAAATGGTGCAAGTAGCGAAAACTTGTCCACGAAAATTCTTAACATCTTCCATTTTTTATTGAGCGTAGAGCTCATGTCTGAATGACTGAAATGTCAATGAGTCGGTCTAGTACTTTCTTAATTGGTAACTTCTAATAACAAGGATTTCAATATTGATCTTGTAACAAATCTCATGAAAAAACCACAGGAATTTGGTAACAGACAAACTTTTTGTTTTTAATTTTCTTGTATTGTTTGAAATGGTATGAATTGTTATACAAATTCTAAATAGAATTGTATTGTAACAACAAAACGGAGTTTCGGATTGGATTATATTAAAAGTTTGTTTGATTGTTACAATCACAGCTACGAAGATTAAATTGGAAAGTCAATTTTCATTGATCCTATTGGTTTAAGCTTCGGATTACCACAACTTTCCCGTATAATTGAACATAAAAGCGATTTCGCAAAAAAGTTTAATTGCTTTGTGTTGCAATTGGATTGTCCGGAATTTTAATCTTTTTTCTTTTATTATTCATCGTACTTGTTACTGTTTTTATCATTATAATGGTTATTTATATAACTGTACTCGATATGAAACGTTGTTCCTTTGCAATAAGTTAAGAATATTTGTAAAAATACGACATCGTACGTGCTACGGCTACGGTACGCTATAAAACATCTTGCTTTGATAAACTTTTACGACTCATAAAGGATTGACTTTATGTCTTTTGTAATTTATTAAGCTTTACAAAAATGTCAATCTCAACTTCACTGAAATATAAATGATATTTTACTGAAAAATACTGTAACATCAGTTCATAGAACAAACAGTTTTATACACGTGTCTATATTTGATGTAAATCTTCATGAATTATTATACTTGTTGGGAGAATTAAATTACTTTACGGGTTTTTAAAATAATCTTACTCAATATTATAAATGCAAAAGTTTAGATGGATAGATGGATGTTTGGTAGAGTTTGTAGCCTAAACGGCTGAACGGGTCTCGATGAAAGTTGGCATAGACGTAGAGGATAGTCTGGAAGAACACATAGGCTACTCACTTTTGTTTTTTTTAATTCCACGCGGACGGAGTCGCGGGCGAAAGCTAGTTCTAAATATAAATAAAACGTAAATTAACAACGGTGCTGAGGACAGATATTTTAGCGAAATTATTTTAATACTATTTTAATAAATTCCTCAAGGAGCTCAGCTTTTGGCTACTGAAAATATTTTTCGTGTAAACAACAAAATATTCTCTTTCAAATTTACATCAAAGGCATTCCTACTTGATAGCGTATTTTTCTTGCGTTCCACTTCTCGAACACGCTACATAAAATTGCGTCTGCGATCCGCCTTCGGAACCTTCATTCGGAAAATATATGTCATAGGCACACGACACGACACTCTCAACAACAAATATTGTAACGGCAAGCGCTGTGCACACACGACGCGATATTCCGCCGCGCGTTTAAATAGTCGGACACAAAAAAAATCTTTTTCATATTTTTTAATAAAGACTAGAGACAAATATAAATGAACGGTATTTTCGTTAGTAAGAGCTGTCCCTAATGATATAAGACAGTATTAATGGATATTATGGCAAGCCTATTAGATAACGGTAATATAAAGGTAATTTGAATGTTGCTTGTATTGAGGATAATTAAAAAAAAAACCTCACTAGCACCAATTACTTCTGTAAGGCATTGTTACAAGTGTTTTATATAAATGTCTCTCATATTATTCGATGATTTATGAGCCATATGCCCAACAATGTTCAATTGAGATCTTACAAAACGATAAGTCATACTCTACAACTGGTGTGTAGACCTCTCGTACGTATAGCGACAAGTCGCTGTGTGCGCAAGCCCTTAGAGTAATGACTTCTTTTGGCGCTTCCGCAAAATGAAAAACAGCTTCACTCAGCACACACCATTTGTCACATGTCGGAGATCAAGTGGCCTTCATTTCAATAAGCGAGTACTTGCATTGTAAACAACAATTTTTCTCTAATAAAAAGTCATGAATTCCTGCTTACAATCTGTGGCGTACTTCTAGACATTTCAATACGTCCCCGTTCAACACTTTATTGAAAGTTTTAAAAAATAAAATATCTAGTTTCTCTTTAGCATTTTATCTTAGGATGTTTTAAAATAATATCCAGTTTTATTTAAGAGTTCCCGGAAGCTACGTCTTATATCATAGAGGATTTAACATCGAAGCGAGTTTTGATAAGCTTTCCGGTGACTATCCCTCTGATATTTATGTACGGAGAGCATACTGAGGTCTACTTATGGTTAAATATAATATAGTTCTGAGGACTGACTCATAATTTGTAATTGTTACTGCTAGATACCGGAACACTATTAAATAAATCCCTGTTATTCACAGACAGAGGAATTTTGTTGAACTTTTATACAAAGGTTTTGATTGTCAAAATTCTATGGTGGTTACTTATCCATTATAAAAAACAATAATTAATTTAGGGAGCAGTTCCTACTTTTCAATACATTTTAATTGCTTTCTTAAATATCATCGTCAGAGAATGAACATTTTATTTTTAATTTGATGCTTTTTAAAACAAAAGTAAAAAATAAAACTCTTAAAGTTCCAATTTTTTACGATTATCTTGCAAGGACATATGATAAATCAATGAGAGCAGGTGTTTCAAGTTTTGTCGTATTTCTTTAAAAGTCTTTGCTTAAAATATAATAACAGCTGAAATGTCTAAAATTTTCTTACTCGAAATGAAAGTATGAAAAGTGTTTTTAACTAAAACTTGCACATCTTGGAAATACGAAAGAGTCATTTAAAAAGTATTATGCACTTGTAATATTAATTTAAAAGGTTTATTCCAAGAGTACTTTAGTACTAGTCCAACTTAAACAGTTTGGTACTTGTAATAAATTTCTTAGTAAAATATTCTTTGAGTTTGAAGAAAAGTTTACCTTTGGTCCTTTACTGTTTTAATTAAGTTAGTACTTAATTAGATTGAAGCCCCGCTCGCCTCAGTGGACTTGGCTATTTCTCTTTCAAGTATGAGAAAGTCAACTGAACTGCACTACAAGATGTTTATTTAATTTTCACATTTTCTTGTTAATACTACGATATTCTAGAACTGTTCCATAAATACACTACGGGTAAGAAATTGATACTTTATAAAGCTATATACCGTTAGTGTCCATGAAAGAAAGGTCCAAAACACTATTCTCGTCTCTTTTATTTTATTGAAAAAAAAAGAGATAACAATATGTTTGTATTAACTTGCTTTAGCAGTGGAAAATCGTGGTTAGACATTAAAATATTAATAAATTAAAGAGCAAATGCTTCACTGCCAAAGTATTAAGATGATTTACTATTTAAAAATGTATTTATTGAGTGATATGCGATTCTTCGTCGTTGTTTTTATATACTCATAAATTGTATTATTAATTCAAGTATTTGTTAATTAAAATGAAGTGTACTGTGAGATTAATTGGATCCCATAGGCTTTGACATTTCATTCGCAAATTTCTCTGATATTAGATATTGATTTTGTTGAACATGAAGGAGGGAGCTGGAACACCTCTTTGTTTCTCCGAACCCTTTTAATATCATATCTATGTGTATATTCGAATATACATTAGTTATGAGGGACCCACGACTTAGTAATGTGCCTTGCATTTCACTATTAAATGTTTTGTGAAATTAGACAATGTATTTACTATTATGTTTTTATTTCACTGGTAGTTAATTAAAATAAGTTTTATAATGTTATTGTTGAAGAATAATGAGGTATTTAAAAATTATTAAACTGTTAGACGTCTTCAAATTAGTAAGACTAATCCGATGACGCGTTGACGGATGTAGTGATCTTTCCGCCAATCAGTGGACGCAACGTCACATCACGTTGCCTCTGATTGGTCGATGACGCGAGAACAGTCAACATAAACGTAGAGTCGTAATGAATTAATTTGTACTTCAAAAAGAATGGTCAGTTTAACTTTAATTTACAAAGAAATTGAGTAAAAGAGTTATCTTTTATCAATTCCTATATCTAGGAGCTTTCTTCGCGCTATAGTTTATTGCGCACTGTATCCGAGGCACCTCACTTAACCTCGATTCAAGATATTTATGGGCGTTGAAGCACAACTATTGTAACGAGTAGAGTAATAGCCCTTCTTACCTCTTTTATTGGGAATCCTTAGCAAGTAATATTTTACCAGACTTCACGGGGCGCTCACGTTTTTAATATACAGAGAGTTATCAATTTTACTAGCGGATATTTGTTTTTTTTTTTGGTAATATTATGTCTTTTTTATAGTGAGATTGTATTATTAAAATATTCAATAGGTATCCATGTAATTAGTTTCAAGTGTTGTTAATGACTTTTGAATTTTCTTTTGTTAAAATTCGTTTATAATTTTACGATCGTATTGTCCTAACCAATAAGCTATAGTTAATGATAGTTTCATTGTAACATTGACATGTAGTTTGTAAGTGAACGTTTCATTGAATATTTTGATAGACCGATAGACGCCTGTTTATTACACATATAACCTTGTTCATACAACCTCATTCGCGGAGTGTCTATAGTTCAAGAAACAGATAATCGTAAAGCACATGCCTATAAAAAACCAATAAAATCAACATAAAATTCTCGCCGACTCAAATACTCAAACAAATAAATACTCTATAAAGTATGATTCGATTTTCACAACGTATGAGCACGAACCTTTCGGCCTACGCACCGCGGGAGAACATTCAGTTACGGCTTCGCGAACTTACTTCAATATTGTTGAACCGGAGATGGAGAATTTTAACCTCACATTCGTACGTGTTATCTATCTATTTGAATCCACAGCATAGTCAACAGAACTATCTCCGACTTTTTGGAAATTTATTGGAAAATTTTATGTTGAAGTAAAACAAGTCATTCCCACATGATGATTCTTTCTACCATTCTCCATCTACACATCTAACTATATTATAGAATAGACTAATATTTTAAAGAGGAAAGATTTGTATTTTTGCATATATTGGAATAACTCAAAAACTAATGGGCCGATTTAAAAAATTCTTTCACCATTAGAAAGCGACGTTCCCGCTGAGTATAGGCTATATTTTTAAATTTCCCATGGATGAAGTCGCGAGCAACAGCTAGCATATATAAATGTTTCATAAATTATGTTCAATTAAAGTAAATTCCGTGGTTTCGCGATCGTGCCTGTGTAAATGATGATTAATGTATTCGCAAAGAGAATAGATAACTGACATTAAGTAACACCAATACGAATAATCCACTCGCTTTCGGGCACTTTACAATTATCATAACAAATGGCCCGCTGTGAGGATAATTTCTGTGTTGGCGGAATGAGATGTATGCCTCGTGTTCGAAGCTATGGCGTACATGAATTATTTTACAATTGAATTCAAAATGTTTTTACTCTTTATAATATTTCCTTTAGGAGATGGGGGAAAACGCGCCGCTGATCGCCAGAAATAATGTTTAAAAACATACTAACATTATAAATGCGAAAGTTTGGATGGATGTTTGTTAGAGTTTGTAGCCTAAACGGCTGAACGGATTTGAATGAAATTTGGTATAAATGTAGAGGATAGTCAGGAACACGTAGGCTACTTTTTTTTTTAACTCCACGCAGACGCAGGTGCGGGTGAAAGCTAGTCAGTAAATAACTTAATTGTATAGGGTGGTAATCTATGTGCATATCCACGAAGCTTCCCAGATTAAAATAAACGTAGTAATTTAATATGATAATGTAAACTAAAGTGAAGTAGTTAAAACGTAGTTAATTAGAGAAATTCATTAGCATATATTCATTCTGGGAACTTAATAGTTTTGGTTTGCTTAGCGGTGGAGTTAATATCGTGCGGCTTAATTTTCAAGTTTATACAAATAATACAATACGAGTAATTTATATTACGTTTATTTCTAGCAAGTTAATTATAACTAACTTCTAAAATAAAACATCGAATTTAGTTAACGCACTTGTTTTACAATATCTATGTTTTCTCTTATTTTTTTCTAGCCAAGCAAAAATTTTTTTGGCAACTTCAAAAAAGGGAAGGTTCCCTATACATTTGATTTTTAAAAATATTTATAAAATGCACGTCTTCTAATTGAACTTTAAATCAACAAGGCAAACATGTATACATACTCGTATAGTTTAAATACCGTAGATAATGGTATAAAATGGTATCTCAAGCGCCATTCTGTCAGCGAATAAACTTAAGGAAGGCTTTAACGATCGTTAGCCTGCTGTAAGATATGCCGCGGGGTCCTCTACCTCCTCTTATTCTAATTCTGCACCCGTTTCCCCGAGCCATCTGTTTTACTTGAAACTGTAATTAAGTCGTTCATTTGTTACTTATACTCATACTGATATAAATACGAAAGTTTAGATGTATGTTACTGCGTATCTACAAAACGACTTTACAGATCTCGTTAAAATTTAGTACAACATAGTCTGGAGGAACACATAGGACATGCGGAAGGAGTCGCGGGCAACTAGTTATGTCATAAACAAACATTTCATTACCTTCAAAAATCTCCCGTAAATTCACCAAACACCATTCCTAAGACTGTCTGATGCTTTTCCCGCAGTTTTTAACGCAGTTAATAGGCTATAAGTAATTGAGAACTGCTCAAAGCGCATCATATATTATTTCTCTATATTGAAGTAATTGGCGGGCCCACAGCTGATTAGATCTACCTGCATTAGCTTTATGGGCCACGTTTATTTTTATTACAGCTATTTTATTGCGAGGATAAATCTTTGGTCGGAGATAAACGTGCGCGATTCCAGTGAGATTAAATATGTATGCCTCAATAAATTATGGTTTGAAGCCCTCAGTTGTATTAGGCAATTGTAATGTTACATGATCAGACTTCTCATGGGATTGTTACACAATAACTTAATAATTAATGTTCCGAAAAGTTCCATTTATTTCTGTACTTAATTTTTATTTCTATTTATAAAAGATTGCAATCTC
Source organism: Papilio memnon (assembly GCA_003118335.3). Lineage (NCBI taxonomy): Eukaryota > Metazoa > Arthropoda > Insecta > Lepidoptera > Papilionidae > Papilio > Papilio memnon. The sequence goes on along the minus strand of LD688931.1, from coordinate 5,553,852 downwards.
GTATCAAGATAGTAAAATCAATTGCGATAAAAGCAAAGAAAATATAAAAGTGAGAATCCATGTTAACATTGGGGTGCATTGAAAACGAACCTATGTACTTAAAATTCATTGACCGTTGTATTAGGGCCGCGCACAAACATCCGGGTCGTTGTCATCGGGGCGAGGATGCAGGCACGTCGCACGAGTTTTCCTGAACCTTGCCAAGTCTTGCCGAGAATTTCCGAACCTTGCCAAGGCTTGCCGAGTTTTGCCGAGCGAAGGAATGCTTGACCTAGTTGTAGGAGAGAGTTGTGACCGAGCTCTCTTATTTTTCAGGAGTCTCGTAAAAAGCGCAATAAGATCGCTCCTCCTCTAAGTTGTTGTCTTTGAATAGTGTACTTACGAATGCCAGTTGCCGACTTTTGTATTGAAACTGCTTCGCTCTGATTATTTGCTGCAAATTTGTTGTGACAATAAAATTTGAGTGTCTATTCAGTTCGTTAGTATCAAGAAGATTTATTTCAAACTAGCTTTCGCCCGCGACTCCGTCCGCGTGGAATTTAAAAAAACAAAAGTGAGTAGCCTATGTGTTCTTTCAGACTATCCTCTACATCTATACCAAATTTCATCGAAATCCGTTCAGCCGTTTAAGCTACAAACTCTAACAAACATCCATCCATCCATCTAAACTTTCGCATTTATAATATTAGCAAGATATTCGCGTTCGTTGCGTTTGCTGTAAATATTTCTAGAATGTGGCTATGAAAGTAAATTATTTTCTTTATGTTGTTAATATTTTTCATTTATCTCCAATTTAAATTATTTTCAAAATTAAAAAATACGAGATGTGAATTTCTCAGAGGACTTTTTGCTTTCTAAAAGCGAAGATCAAATAGGAATACACAAAAGTAAAGTGATTCAGTAAAACCTCACCGGGGACAGGGGGACGTTTGAACCGTACTACATCCGGGACGAAAACGGGATCATTTTTGTTTGGAAAAACACGGCGTTTGTCGTCGTAAAGTGCGCTGAGGGACCAATCGATCTCTTCTATTTTATACGTAAGAGGCCTTTTAAGCGCCAATAGCCTATTGCTTTTGTATTGACGCGAATGAAGTCTTGTGTTTTAATCTAAGAATTAAATTTTATTAAGTTGAACGATTAAGATTTTATAAGATGGTAATTACTAATAGAATTTTCCTAAGTAGTGATAGATAACTTTCAGTTACTGTTTGTAATATGATAATGATCACGTGTTAGTAACATTGAATGGATGAAATAATTTCCACGGGGGAACATAAACTGCGCTATCGGACGATAAACGCCAATAGGGAATCGCTTCCGGCGCATTAATGTTCGATCTGCAATTGGGTTTTGACAATATTTGTGAATGTTTTACCTTACGTCTATTATTCAATGGAACGTTTATAGTTACGTAGGAGAGATACAATGGATTTGTATCTTAATCTCACCACTGTTTGGCGAGGTTTGTATCTAAATCGATATTCTAGAAACGTCTAGAATAACTTGTAATAACGATAAATGCTTGAATACAAATAAAACATACTGCAAGCCATTATTAACGTGATTATTTCCTATCGCCAACAAACAAAAGCTAAATAAATCTTTCTCGTTTGACCCGATTGGGTGCGTTTTTTCAAACCCTGCAAAACAAACAAACAGCAATAAATTATTGTATCGCTCATAGATATTGCGCGTCGATGCTAATGTTAGATTCCATAATGGTGCAATGTTCTGGCAAAGCTGTAATAGCAGTTGCAACAGAACAGCGTGTTAAGTCGACAGCGTGACACGTTCACAAGGAGCAGCGACAGCATCACTCCACAGCGTGATAAGTGTTACGAAGCGGCGTGTTACGGAGTAGCGTGTTACCGAGCAGCGTGTCACGACGCAGCGTGATTCGACCAATGAACCGGAAGCGTCCGCGTATTGCTCCGTTTATCTAATACACCGTTATATCGACGAAGCTCCCGATGGGGATTGTTTCATCACTGTTGACTCGTGTTCACGTTGTTTATATCGCTCCCTTGTCACATCGCATTGTTTTATGATGGATTTTATCGCATTAGGTCAAATACAGATTATGCGTCTTCAAATCGAAACACGGTGACATCTGATGTTGATTTTGACAATTAAATTCTAAGGCCTTGCCAAAAACCTTAGTTAGCTACTTAGTTACTTTTGTTTTTATTTATTTCTACGATGCAGGTATGTTTTTTTCCTAGATATACTCTTCAAGATCGCAAAATTATGAATTAAAGCTATAAAACTATTTATTAAAAAACAAAGCGTGCAAAATATTTGTTTATAGATATAGGATAGGTTCATATTATGATAACGACTAATAAATCTACAAATGAATGAATAATTGTTTAATTTTTATTTAAAAACTAAGAGTTGCCCGCGACTTCGTCTACGCAATATTAAGATAAAAAAAAGTAGCCTATAATATGTCCGTTTATGTCAGCTACCCTTCAGTGAAAGTCCAGACGAAATCGGCCTAGCCGTTTTGGTGATTGCCCGGGACAAACGCGGCTTGCGGACAGACAGACAGACAAAAAAATTTTAAAAGCGATTTTCGTTATCACCAACGCAAATACATCATCTTCCCGAAATCTGGAATTTTGCTTTTCATATTACAAACAGACACTCCAATTTTATTATATGTATAGAAAAAAAGTATTTTGAAATGAAAAAGGAAATAGAATTTTAAATTACAATGTTTTAGCATTTAAAAATGATTTGTCAATTTTTAAAATGAAATATTTTATTTGAGCTAATTAATTAAAATGAAAAAGATTTTTGTATTTTAAAATGAAGCAACATTTAAAAAATTAAATCAGTTTTTGTTAAATATTAATGGAATATTTTCTTGGAAAATAAATCATTCTTAAATATTTGTAAATTGATGTCGAAATATAAAAAATAATTTACTCGTAGTAATTTCTGTTACAATATTTGATCGTTGAATAATTAAAAACTATTCCTACTTTTTAAAGATTAATCTTACTTCTTACTAATATTACAAATGCGTTTATGGATGGATGGATGTTAGTGTTTGTGTCCTAAACGGAGGAACGGATCAGGAAGTCTGGAAGAACACATAGAGTACTTTTGATCCCGGATATAGTTACGGTTCCCGTGGGATGCATTAATTCTATTTTTTCACGTTTACTCGATAATTCTGCAACTGTCCAACATATGTTATTAAAATTTGACACATATAAAACTAACTCTGAAGTATTACAGAAGGTACGATTCATTTCCGAAAGTTCCCGAGGGATACGTAATTTTTTTGTTTTACATATGTTCATATGTATTCTAATACCGCGCGGACAATATCGCGGTCAACAGCTAGTAAATTATACAGTTTGTAACTTCTCGTTATATCAACAAATAAAACAACGAAAAGTATCGTTTTAATTTAAGCTTTTGAAGTGTAGAACCCTCTTGGTGTACCGCCAAGAAGTCTGATTGTATTTCCTCGCGGCTACACTTTGTATTAGAAGGTATTGCTACAGTATGGCTAATGGACACAGAAAAGGAAATTTTCTTCAATATTGCGATACAATGTTATTTCACAAATATTAAAATTTCCTAAAGAAACAGTAAACAGGAGACTCGTTCAAATACATTTCGTTTGTCTCTTCAATCATTCATTTAATCTATTATTACATACAGTTTTAGTATTTTAAATCTATACTAATATAATAAAGCGTAAACACACACTTCTTTGTTACTTAAGATGTCAGCAATTACAGTATATTTTTGAATCATTCTTTTTTTTAATAAAAAGCCCTACACTTACGTCACGCTTTAGGCTATATATTTTCACGCCTTTTAACTTAGAGGTAAATATTTTGGATAAAAACCCTAATGTGGGAAAGATTGCCATGGTTTGTCATCATGTCATGTCATTTTGACATTTGCAATTGATAATTTGACAAATGTAGGTAAACAATTAAATAAAGTTTTTATAATTCCACGCGGATGAAGTCGCACGGGAACAGCTAGTTTTAAATAAAACACGAAGGTAAATAGCTAATAACATAATTAAGTATATGAGACAATACATAGAGTCGAGTACGGAGCGGCGTATTGTGCCCTGAAGCCAGCAGCCAGCCTGTCCCACTTTTACCTGCGTCTTAATAGCTGATCATTATCCTTGATTGCAATACTCTTATAGTGTTGTACGCGTCGATACAATATTTTTATCGACATATAACGTTTTTTTCCTTGACAAAAATTTACAATCGCATGATATTTATTAGCACCATTATACCTATTTAAGTTGATTTTAGTTACAGCAATTAAATTAATTTTCAATTGCAGACCTATTGAAGCGTTTCAACTAACATTTGTACCGCGTTTTTACATGTGTATTCTATAGATTGTATTTGTAAAAACTAATAAAAGCACCATACCATACACTAAACACAAAGATATTATTTTGATAAGCAGATTGCTTTACCTGTTTATTAAGTTATTTTTAATATAGAATTGTTTTTTGTCAATGCATCGATGTTGAAGTGGCACATCACTAGCGATCTAAGTGTCGGTCTGCCGGCGATAATGTTCGCGTTAATCACACGCGAGCCTCGCTAATAGAGATTTCTAGTTAACTTAGCTTACTTAGCGAATATATTACACACTTACTTAATTTTTGAAAATATATGAACAATTAAAATCACTTATACTTTTGAATATATTAAAGCTCACTAAATACATAATCAAAACGTCTTATTTTTCCTGAGAAGTTATTTGTTGTTTATTTTCGTTCAGTTACGAGAGGGGACTTTGTCCCCAACTATTTGACAGAATTGATAACTTGTTTGTTTATTCGCAAACTAATTGCCTACAGTTTGCATAATTATACCGAAACTAGAACAAATTACACAACAAACAACTTTGTTTCGTCACTTTGTTTTCGGAAAGTTATAAAAGGAAATTAAAATATTCAATAACAGTAAAGCTAGCCTTTAGTTATTTAGTTGATATAAGGAACACTGATAGTAAAGTGTTTTTAAACTTAACTAAACATTGTTCCTTAGTAGAAACGATGTTATATTGGGGTCAACATGTGTGGCCGCAAAACTGATTGCAACCCTGAAACTTAGAGCTCACTTTAAGATCCTTTTAACACATTTTCTTATATTTTACGAAGTTTTGTACACTTATATTCTGTTCACAAATCAAATACAATTACAAAGAAGTCCAAAATATGTAGGATACTTTATCGTAAAACTCTGAACAATACAGTAGTGGGTGACAAACTGTAAACTATGCCAATTCTCCATATAACTGTCTTAACTGATTACATCACTAGTGATGTTGGAAGTTCGCATTTAGTGTTCCGATTTTATAGTGAAATAGGGTTTTTTTTAAATTCATACTGGCTTTCGCCCGCGACTTCGTCCGCGTGGAATTAAATAAAAACAAATGTTAGTAGCCTATGTGTTCTTCCAGACTATCCTCTACATCTATACCAAATTTCATCGAAATCCGTTCACCCGTTTAGGCTACAAACTCTAACAAACATCCATCCATCTAAACTTTCGCATTTATAATATTAGTATGATGCAATGTATATCAAAGTGCTATATTAACTAAATGATTGTAATAATCATTTACCGTTCAACAATGAAAAAACTCACAAATCGTGTTGAATATTTAAGATGCGTTAGTAAAACCTTCGTAAACTATTATCAAAGTTATAGGTCCATAAGTGTTCCAGCGTGACGCTGCGGCCGACATGTGTGGACCCCAAATTGATTTTAACCCGACAACTTAGACGCCATTTTGAAAGCCGCTTAAGACTTACAAGTTATAGTGCGTTGTGACGTCACAATGTGTCAAGAATACGTGAGTTTCATGAAGTTTACCAGATTAAAGATACATGAACATGAAAAACTATCTTATTCAATTAATTACACATTTTAAAATGGAGATTGTATCTAGACTCGTAAGATTGTAAAACTGAAAAATGAATCACTAGCTCTTGACATTGTCAGCGTGGGATTCAAAAGACTGTTCTACATCTCTGCTAAATTTTATGAAAATACCTTTAGCCCTTTTGCAGATAAACACGTAACAAACATCTATCCATACATCTTACTAATATTATAAATGCGAAAGTTTAGATGGATGGATAGATGGATGGATGGATGGATGGATGTTTGTTAGAATTTGTAGCCTGAACGGCTAAACGGATTACGATGAAATTTGGTATAGATGTAGAGGATAGTCTGGAAGAACACATAGGCTACTCAATTTTGTTTTTTTTTAATTCCACGCGGACGGAGTCGCGGGCGAAAGCTAGTCCATCATAAATGTAATAAGTGTAAGTGAATCTGGATGTTGCTAACAAGTTATAACTTATGTATAGCGCTAGTTACTAAGCGAAATGACATTTGCCGAATGGAAGTTTGCCTAATTGAAGTAAGCTTTTAGACTCTCACACCATTCGAAAGCGAAGGAGCTGTTGATAGGCGTACCAACAAGAGAGAATTGACATCACTTAGAGCGGGCGCACACCTTTGACTAAGCTATCGCACAACAGTTATGCGATTGTTGTTTCGCAGCTAATTCAACTGTTTAGTTGCACAACTAAAAACCGAGTAGTGTGCGCACCTCCATATAAGGTCAAAGGAATCATAGCAAGACTAAACAGTTGTGAGATAGTTTAGTCAACATTATAACAAAATACTGGTAGAACTATAATAAATAAAAGATATAGTAAATTGTGCTCAAAAACTATATTAAGCTATAACTATTATACATGACTGTTCAGTAAATAAGATACCATAAAAACTTACTGATTAAAAACTTTGAAGAATTAATTTCCTAAGGTCTTTATAAATATCTTGAAAAGGAATATTATAATTACAATCATCACTATACGTCCCCTCCGAGGGGCTCGGAGCCTACCCTAAAGTTAGGGTGACTAGCCCATAGTCATAATTACAATATTTAATATTAAAAGCTCTTGATTAATATTGCTTTATATTTATAACACTTAATAGAGGAAAATAAATGATAATTATATTAATTTTCTTAGCAATGAAATGAGGCGTTTTCTCAACAATAGCGGACACTTAATCAAATCCTGTTCGAGTAGAACTAAACAGCTCTTCGCGAGAGCTCTCAATATTGTTGGCCGCTCGAGTCTCGAGTACTGCGTGAATAACAGACGTAAGTCGAGGATCTCTCTATAACATCATTTACCAGTAAATACTTTAATTTACTCTAACTTCCTTGTAACTAACTTATTGAGTAGGATGTGAATAGTTTGTTGCGTATAGTGTTTAGTGGAAATTCAAGACCAATTGGAGTCAATTTGTAACAATACACTCTCCGTTAACGTTTTCTAGAGCAGGTTGTCATATTTTTTATTTACGTTTTGGAAAGAATTTTACATCAATTTTAACACAACATCCATGTTTATTAGAAACAAGTAAAAAGGTACGTTGGGGTTAAAATGGAGCGCGACGATGTCTCACGGTGTAGAGCCGCCATATTTTCCGCAGAGTTCAAATAAAGCTGAAAGTTTTAATTTACGACCTCCGCCCCACCTGCCGGCACGAGATAGCAAAATATTCGGTAAAGAGTATTTTTACATAGAGACTATATTTATATCACTAGAAAGTAAAAGTTAATATTCAACATAATAGTATTTGAAGTGTGTCTTAGATTTTTTTTTCACTTATATCACAGTTCTTTATATCATAACATGTTATTTGTTAATCAGAATTTCATATCATCGATTTATCACCTATTTTTGGGTTTCATACAAAGTTAACAATAATTAAATAAATTCTTTGCGTCACATTTTATAAAAAAAAATAGATTCTCTGTTTATAGTTACCCTGTGCACTTAAATGGCTCGACTCAAATATCGATTGCAAATTAAATAAAGCAAGTGATCGGAAAGCGCGCGAATAAATCGTTTTAGCGTTTGACGGCTTTTTATAAGAATTGCTGTTTAATATTTAAAGACGACATAAATACAAATTTTCAAAACAAGATAATCGGAGATCCTACTAAAGGTTACATTAAAAAGGTCTCTTAAATCTTAAGTATGTTGTCGGTTTTTTTAATAATAATAAAATGAGAAGGATACCCAATTATAATTGACTTAAGTTAAGCCTTATCTGACATACATCAGGTTGTAAGTTAAAAGCAATAAATAGTAGATACTTGTAAAATCCCAACTTCACTTAACCATCTAATGTGAAGGCATTAAAGTTAATATTCAGTATAGTGAGATCGTGAACCGAAGCTGAAATAGCAAACGTGACAAAGCCTTTAGCAGGTGAGCCAACGCTGAAACTCAAAGATACCGAACGTGCCTTTTTCAATATTAAAATAATACTCCTAACTAACCTATTGTTTTACGAATTACTTTTTTATTTCAACAACATGTCTGAAACTTTCATATAAGTATTTGACAGACGGTGGTATTCATAGGAATTTTTATAAAATGATAGATCAAAAACTTTTTATATTGTAAAGTATTTCTCGTATTACAGGAACAATATATTATATAATACATTTAAAATTTACTAGTTCATTACAAATGTAAGTGGGTTTTCAATTAAGATATTCCATGTTACCTAGAAACAAAACCAACAGCAATTAATAAAAAAATAACAATTTAAAATGGTTGTAGATGTTGCACGCTGTATTTTAGGCACACAAGAAATCTGTAGCAAAAAGTCATCATACCATAATCACTATCATTAGCTATCCTAAATCAAGCGGCGACTAGGCCACAGTCAACCACGCTGAACAAGTGCGGGCTGATGCAATAGTGTACACTACTAAACGACTTTAAGTAAACTCTTCAAAAGGTTTCGCAATCTTAAATGTAACCTTGGTATTAAAATGCAATTCACGTATAGAGTGTACTACTTTAAGGAGTAAGCCAAAGGAATTGCTTATAAATTTTTATTTCCCAAGTCCTTACTTCTATCATATGTTAATCTTGATATACAAGGAAAAGTTCTTAGTGGACTCTCTCGAATGCGAAGTAAACGTTTAAAATAAATGACAATAAGAAACATGTAGTCATCTCGCTCATTTACATTTAAAAGAACAGAGGCAACACTATGTTTTAGTGTTACGATATTGGAATCTCACGTTCGTTTGTGAGAACTGCAATAATTTTACGTGAAAAAATTCCTATTTCTCTCTAATCCAAGTTTCATTGGCTATAAATTGAAATGTGTCTAATGATAAAATACTTATTCTTAAGATAAAATGCATTAAAACAGAACTAGTTCACTCAGCAGCTTTCTTCCGTGAAATTGTTTGGAATGTTGAAAGCTTCTTCCACAAAACAAAGACTTGCGCAGAACTTCGAATGAGACGCTACAATTAACAAGTGAACGCTACATTGAACATGAAAAAACACTAATTGGCTTGAACATTTTAACGAAGCAACGTCTCTTAAAATGTTTTTTAATGACTCATTTACTTATTGTAACATTGAGAATTAGATTTTAAAATCGTGTCAACAAACCAATATTCTTTATGAGTTTGAACAAGGGTTTGGTCTTACTCGTATATCCAACGCTTCGTAATTTTTCTATTTTATTCTGATACGATTTAAAAATAATTTAATTACGGTCATTTATTAAACTTTCTAATCTAAATATGAAAATTTCTTTGAACCGCTTGTATATTTAAAAAGTAATTTTCTTTAATTTATATTAGCAAAGAAAGCTTAATCGATGTGATCTGAGGAAGGTTGATGAAGACAGTTTTCTTACGATTCTATCTTGATACTGATTATCAAGGAAGAGAATCGTAACGGGATTTATTTCCGAAGCCTGTCTATCTAATGACGGCGGGAGTTCGACGTGACGTGACGTGACGTGCGCGTTGCCGTGATTTGTGGTTTGCTAAATCGAGGGTATTGCGAACTAGATTATTTTGGAAATCTGATAGGAAATGTTACTTTATTATTATTATTATTTTTTCACAGTTGTCTTATTTTTGAGATAAATTATTTTAAACAGTTATTTATTTATTTTAAGGATTCAAATTCCATCATTCGAGTACAACATGTATTGTAAGAACGGGCGCACTGCTTTGACTAAACAACTGTTGTGCGATTGTCGATTGTATCGTAGCCCATTCAACTGTTTTTTTGCACAACTAAAAATCAAGTAGTGTGCGCATCTACATTTAAGCTCATAGGAATCAAAGCGAGACTAAACAGTTGTGGAATAGTTTAGTTTCAGGTGCGCACACACTCTTAATATACATTTTCTTGTCGATAGATATATCATATTATGGTCTGATTACCTTTTATTTATATATTATATTAACTTTCCTCAAAACTCCAGAAATACGAACAGCAAATTAAACACTTTAATATTGTAGACGCTACGTGTGTTTACTTACAAATTATACAACTTCTTTAAAGAAAAGAATAACTTTGGTCACAAGAACAAACGAAGTTAGTCTCAATAGTCTCATAATACTGAGAGACTTGAAAAATAAGCTCGGACAATACTCTCACTTACATGTAGGTCAAGCCCCGGCTGGACCACAAAACAAATGTCTCCTTGGTTGTAGAGACAAAGAGACAGATAGAAAAATATAAGAATCATAGATGTATTCAATCACAGACCTAAACTCTAATAGACAGAAACCTAAATTTTCTATTGAATAATGTTGCCCATAGACCATGAAATCCTTAACTTCATAGTTCCCACAACTATAATCTATACGTCTATCTCTGACTCTATAAATAGTTCCATCGCATGATATATTTTTCTTTTTTATATATATTTTGTATATTTTACCATTGTATTCTTTGATTTAACCTAGTTTCGTCAACATATGAGCGGTTCTATACACTTATTAAATTATAATAACTTCAGTAACAACAAACTGCCAAAACAACTGGCCAGGAAGTTAACAACTGCATGTAGCACTGAAAGCTAAATAAAACTGGCGCAGAGGGATCGCGTCTCGGGAATAATATGTCAGGATTATGGCGAACCGCTGACGTCCGGACTTACATAAACTTCTCCGGTTCCTAACTTGTGTAAAGTAAAGTACACTGCAAACTTACCAGTAACACAAATTCATATTTTAACCTAACCTAACGTAAATGTAATTGTAATATTCGAAAGACAAGAGGCTACTAAATTAGGTAACATCGTTTTTTCTACAAATCTGCTGCATTCATATTCCTCGGAAGGTATCTGAAGCAGCAGAGAGTATAATTGAGGTTCTGTCACAAAAGGAATAAACACATCAGTCAGGATTATAGCAGAGCTTCCTCCTCTGTCAACATACGACATACGTTCGTCCATCAGACACGAGAGAGCAAAATATATTTATTGGCAATTAATCAAACTGTAGTTGGAACATTGCCAGGAACTCGCCGCAAGGACACGTCAAGTCTCCGCTATGATTCAATTACTTTGGCTTTGAGTTATGGATGCTGTACCACTATTCAATAATCACCTCTTCAAGAACCAATTAAGTTTAAATAGTAAATGAAAACGGATGTGGTAAACATTATTTACGAGTTTAAGAACACTTTTAGCTAAAATTTTGACACCTTTGGTATACGACAGTTTTATTTGTGTACTAGCTGTTGCCCGCGACTTCGTCCACGCAATATTAAGATAAAAAATTAGCCTATAATATGCTCGTCTACGGTAGCTACCGTCCAGTGAAAGTCCGGTCGAAATGGGCCCAGCTGTTTCGGAGATTACCCGGAACAAACGCGGTTTGCGGACAAACAGACAGACAGACAGACAACATTTTTTTAATGCGATTTTCGTTATCTGCAACGCAAATACATCATCTTCCCGAAATCTGGAATATTTCTTTTGATATTAAAAACAGACACTCCCATTTTATTATATGTATAGATTTATTAGTCGAAGTTGATGTTTGTTACATTTACAATACAATATTCATATTCGTAGTACAAATAAAACGATCCGAAATGATTTCCCTGTCATAAATAACGTTGGCAAGGAATAAGATATGGAAAGCGTTGCTTCCGCGCGAGGGCGGCGCGCCTGAACCGCTCACCCATAAATTCTTCACCAGTGCACTCCATTAGCTTCCACAGATACTGCCGCCTCTATATCGTATACATACGAGTGTCGCACTGCATTTCGAATGTTTTTATTTCACACATTTCTCTAATCTTTACCACTGCATCATTTAACGTTCGATTTCTGAACACAAAACATTTGGTTGGAACATTACTTACACCATATGCAACTATCATTTGTGAACATAAAACCTATGTGTTTACGTGTTAGTGCATAACGAATATAGCACAATAAAGTCGCTATAAAAGGACAGTCTGGGGTTTATTGTAGCGTGAGGTAACACTGCGCGGCCGGAGGACCATCGCGGCAACATTTCGTTAGGATTACGCCAAACTTTCGCCCACAATTTTTCCTAACGTTTTACGTTTATCCCTTTCCTCTCGACATAAAGGTTCATACACACTATCCGTCGTATTAAATGTAGAAAGAATATGTTCACGTCCCTTACAAATGTTTGATTTCACATCGCATAATTGTGTAACAAATGAGCATCGATTACAATGAACATAATCCGTGTCAGTCGCATTCATTTGTTCTGCAAAGTGTATAGGGTGCTTTAGGATCTCCTTGGTTATAAAAGCTTACTAGATGGACGCAATATCTTTTCCGCCACGTGGCTTGAATCTCGGCGATCCGCGCGGAGACACGTCGGCTCTATATTGCGGTGAGTGGAGCGGACTTTATTGAACACATTTTACTGTCGGTCCTGTTTAGTGCACACGACTTTGTTTATGATAAAAGGTGCTTTATTCTTGTACGTTTGTGTGTTTGAGAGGTGCGAAAAATGTTATAAAATCACTAGTTAGTTTGATCCAAAATCTTTGGATATGTGATTAAAAACCTTAGCCACTAGACAAATTTTATTGTACCTTTGATAGCAAAGTGTTAGTAGATTCGTTTCAAAATTCGGCCTCAAGTCTACTTAAAGAAGCCAATTCGTTACTTAATTTACATGAGTAAGTTACGTTCGATGTATAAATACGTAATATCTGTCTTAATGTAAATAATTCCCGAAGTATTGTTATTAGAGGTTTAATCCTCATTAATTGTGATCTGTTGTAAGCGCCGCGTTAATTAGAGATTGTAGGGAATAATTCCCAGGACAATTGTCTAATGCTTTCCGCCGTCTTGTTTATGTTTCGTTTATTATGCATAAGATGCAATGCCCTGAATTGGAGAGGACGATTCCGGGAGCGTTTAATTAAGGGATATTGTATAAAATATGTATATGGCGACATTCGCTGGAGAAGTTTAGGTCGATAAATAGTTAAGAAGTTTGGATTTAAGATTCGTTATATGTTTAAGAATCTTTTTGTTGAAAGTTTGGTGTAATTGGAAAGTATCCAACTTAATCTATAAATAGGGATTAAACAAAATAAGGTTACATTAGGAAAAAATGCAAGCTAATGATAATATTGTTCAATAGATTAATAGACGAAACGATTCGAATCTCGTATGCATTATGTTGGTTGAATGGAAATTCACAATTACATTGGTAGAAACAAATTGACAGAAGCCTATTTGCGTACCTTAGAATGTTCGAAATTAGTATTCGGCGTATTACTTTGATTCTGATTTAGCAGAAACGTTAGAAATTGGTTTCCGGCCTCAAGCTTCGATTCCAATTTGTGAATCTACATTTAAACCTTTGTGGGCCGTTCGATTCATTTGTAAGTAATTGCTTGTCAATTTTCTTTAAATTTCTACGAACGGTAGCTGCCAGCAATTTATTATATCTTTATTTTTTGTCAATTATAACTACTTTCATTATAAAAAGAACTTTAAAAATATAATTGTAATTGAAATAGTTAAAAAACTCAATTTTGATTTGTTTAAAATCATGTTTAAAAACAAGTAAACATTCGATAAACAAAGTTTTGAAGTAATTAATTCGCTGGGGCATTCCTTATTGCTTAAGTTTGTAGCTTGCGGCTCGGTCACTGCGGATTCCTTCAGATATAACTTGTGCTATGTTCACTGACGCGAGCCTCACGGTAAAGTTCGCACCGACTTTTGTTTATGATCGCTAGTTATTTCTGCAAAACAACTGTTTGTTTCAATTAACATTGTTCGTAACTGGTCTGCGGATAAAATTATTGTAAGCCGATTCTATTAACTGTTCCAAACAAATTTGGTTTATTATTTAATTTGTATTGTAAAATCTGTAATTTTGTATAGATTATAAAATAAAAAGCAGCCAAATACGGACTGCTACAAGTCCCAAAAGGTTGGTGTTTGATCATCAGTAGTTGACGTAAGCCATACACGAACTGCAATTCTCAGTCGTTGCAAAAATGTAGCCGATAATACACCGATCGCCGATCGGTTATTAAATTCCGTAATAATGCTCGAAACTATCCTTGTATGGCCGCCCTTAGTCTCTTTTAGTCAGAAGATTTTTAATTTACTGCTATCACTAATATTTCATTTTATAAAACTCCGTATTGCCTGTATAATAATGCAGTTTTATATAAAGTAATTATTCATTTAAGCTACTTTTAAAAGCTCTTAATCCATTATGAGTACATTGATAACGTACAATGACTGTGCCCTTTTAAATTGATTAATTAAGTATTATAAAATGTATTTTTAATTGGCGAGCGTCATTTACATGATATCAAATTCGCTTTTTGTTTTAAGTTATTTATGTTGTTATAAATTTGTAAAGTGTTCAACTAAAGTGTTCGCGATTATATTATGTATAGTTAAATGTAGTTTTAACTGCCGAATTATCCTTACAATAATATTATCATCCGACTTCGTTTTCTTCAAACTGTTAGTTAACATATAAATTATAACATTTACGTATTGTAAGATATCATATGATTTAAAAATGTTCTTGTATTATAAAGTAAAATCGAATTTAATGCTAAAATCTCTACGTCTTTTAGCCTGTAGAACACTGCAATTTATCAAACATATACACCGGTATATTCGCTTGACGTTTTCGGAGTTTGGAGCCGCTCGAAAAATAAGTGATAGGAAAATAACCTGGGGCATGATCCAAACAATGTTTACCTTATACTGGACATAAATTGGATGCATAAAAACTGTTTAAAGTTAAGTAAGACTGTTCAATTACCTGCCTTTATAACTGAGCATGTATAGACCGTTATTTATTGCTTTTAATCTACAAAATATGTGAATTAAGCTGGATGTTATTGCTAGTGTTTGTTGTACAAAAATTTCAACTTTATCTCCAGAAGTCGTTATCCTCTTTATAACTTCGTGAATTGGTTCAGTTACAATTAAAGTTTGACATTTAAATTATTTAATTAAAATCCCTCGTTCCCGCGGTTTTCTTTATTGCTTAACTTTACTAACTTTGACAGGTCAATGACTCTCTTTGTGCCTGTTTTGGTTTTTTGTCGCTAACTTGAAGTAACTTAGACTGATTACTTGAAAATGAGACTTGATATTAAACATATTTTTCTTCATAGTAAATTAAGAATAAGTAGAAATACCTCAATAATGTACTATACAGGTAACAAGGTAATATGTATTCTGGAAATAAGTAACATAAATTTATTCCAAGGTAAAGCGAGCGTAGCTGGAGTAAAAATTTATATGCGATTAAAATATATTACATGTAATACGGTGATATTACGTAGCTGGTTTATGTAACGACTGAATTCACGTACTCCCTGATACCTGAAGGTTACTGTAATGGAGATTGGATGAAAAAAAATATTATGTACATACAATTGATTCACTTATGTTTAATTGCGTTTTAAACCGACTTCATATTGGGATGGTTCTCAATTTATCTGTATGTGCTTTTTTAAACAAGTAGTTGATTACCATTTTTTTCTCAATTATCTCTAACAATTTCTACTACAGAACTTTCATTTGAATTGTATTTAATTTCAAATGTATTTTTGTAAATACCTGAACATTCGAGTCTCTCAGATTAAATTATTGTACGCTTCTCATATTCCTTTGGCCGTTTTCATTTTCTTTGAATCTCGAGGAGAATGTTTGTCTTCCATTATACCTGATAGAATCAGAGCACAAATTGTGGTTTTAAAAGCGGGGATTTTTGTCGTTGTTTTGTTATCAAATCAAATTAAATAAAGTTCGTTAGGTGCGAAGTATTTTTAACGTTGAAAGGTATAGCTCCTTAAAAGCTTCTATTTTTATTTTTTCTTTGTTGACAAATTCTTTGATTCTAAGAAATATGAATATTGCTGTATTCCTTCAGTAATTATAAAAAAGTGTTGTTTTTTTAAATAAAGTAGTATCGGTTTTTATAGGTAGTTTAAGACAGACAGATATTTATCAATATCCTTGTATTTAATAGTTTAACTAATGTCAAAATCTATAGTTACTACTATTTAATTAATAATATCTCTGGAGGAATCCTTGGTCGACTGCGTTGGGTTTTCTTTCTGTAGAGTCCAATTTTAAACTATTTCATGTTATTGATATGCGAAATTTCTCTCAATTGAAATTAACATAACATGAATGGTATAAACATCGCGAGTAATTAATTATGACTATATACGCAGACCGCGATGTAATCAGCGCCGCCGCGGCTGTTTGCGGCTGACCACAGACATCGCTCTCATTTACTTATGTTGATATATCGTTATGACTAATAGTATTGTGTTATCTATACCAATATAATAAAGCGTAAACACACACTAATTCGTGGCGTAGGATTTCAGCAATCAATATATTTTGAATAATTATTTCGTTGATAAAAAGTGTAGGGACACTTACGACAGGCTTTAGGCTATATGGTTGCACGCTGTTAAACTTAGGGAGTAAATAAATTGGAAAAAACCCTTCATGTGGGAAACGGACCATAAACTGCCAACAAGCTGCCAACATTAAGAAAGCAAGGTTATTATGGTAACGGTAATTTTGATATTTGCAATTGCGAATTTGATAAATGTGAACAATAAAATAAAGTTTTTATAATTTCACGCGGATGAAGCCGCACGGGCACAGCTAGTCTACATGTAATAATACAAATAATTAATTAGTTGTTAAAACATTATAAATACTAAACGCATGTCCTTCAAAAATGTATTTAACTGTACAAAGCGATTGTTTGCCACCTTTTAAAAAATCATTCCGGCAGTAATATTGCGGTTATTTTAATAAACCAAATATATTGTAAACGTTGATAATTTTCTTTTACTTTAACAGGTAACTAAAATTTTATTAATTGTCTAATCAAAGTTTATAACTTCCTTAAATTATCGACAGTTTTAAACACAACTTTTCAAAGAGTTTATTATAAACATGGATTTGCTATAAATAGCCGCGTCGTTAGCTCCAAAACTCAACTTCAAAAGATCGCTACTTTTGACAGTTGGTTAAAGTCACACCATTTATATTAAAGTTCTGAAAGCATGAAATTTTCCAATTGAATTTCCGTACCGACCGAGGCTATGTCACAGTCGATTGCATAACATTTATCGCACCAAATGTGTGAACTTAACTGCTATGCAAATGGTAAACTTCTCAATTACACTAAAATTTTCAAAACTTGATCCTTCGTTCGACATCTGTGTACTGAATGTTTAGAAGTATAATATTACAATTATATTTTATTTAGTACTAGCTGTTTCCCGCGACTTCATCCACGCAATATTAAGATAGAAAAAGTAGCCTATAATATGCCCGTCTATGTCAGCTACTTTTTAGTGAAAGTCCGGTCGAAATCGGTCCAGCTGTTTCGGAGATTACACGGAACAAGCGCGGCTTGCCAACAGACAGACGGACAAACATTTTTTTTAATGTATGAAGATATCTATGATAATCTATCAAAGGCTTACTGTCCATTCATATCCTTTTATGATACTCTTTAAGGATCATTACGCGGCAAAAGGAAATGGTGCAAAAGAGATCGCCTATTCTTATACAAGCTCTAGACTAACATATAATATTTCATGTTGATGTATACGAGTATACCGGTTTTATATCTGCCCCTAACGAATACTATGAAGTCACATAACTCAAAAATGAGAAATAAGATTTACCTTTTTTAATTTTGAAACTTAAAACAATTGCGATATATCTTTCTGTTTAACATAGATTAGTATTTTAATACGCGAGAGCTTATTTCTGCCGCAGATGAGAATTTATTATCTTCATTTGTTTTACTTTAATTACGCTTTAATAATGTCCATAAATCAATTTTGTTAATAAAACAAGTGTAACGTTCAGCGAGATTTATTCATTAACGGTGTAAAAACATTGCCCGTTGGCCTCAGGGTGAGGTCGAAATTTTATATGTAGTCTTATAGTGGCTTTATATTTTAGTAGTTTTTGAGGTTAATTTCGTGCACCTTGGCAGTTAATTGATTGTTAATTGCCACATTTTCATAAGAAAAAATGTATAAAAGCGATAATAATTACTAAGAAATCCTAACTGATTCACTTCCCTTGCGTTGCATAGATGCTGTTTAGAAGTGAGATCACGTATAAAAGTACATTTTCACAGTCGCAAGTAGGTAATTTAAGTTTAAAGCGGAGTTGCTGCGTGCTCCGAGACGAGAGTCCACACCGCATTCTCAGCAACCGATATGCTCTGCGAATGCAATCAATACATACGTGACTGGAATAACATTAGTGTTTACACACGAGGGTGGATGAGTGTGATAGAGCAGCGTACACTGCGGTACTACTATTGATTGTACCCACATTTACTACAAAACACTGCTGCTTTCGATGTGTCCTGCCCTTGTGTGAAATTGTTATTCAGAGATCGCCAATGTTTGGTACATAAATAGTTATCGAGATTTTAATATTTTACGTGTAAGTAATTTAGTAGGTACATATTATAATTTTGTTGATTGTGTTTTAGATTTTGATAAATTATTTGTTTACGAGACCAACTATCTACTATTGCAATAGTCAATAATATAATACCGTTTACGTAAAAAATAATAGCTAAAATGGACAATAGATGTTTCGAAAATGCCATGTTTGATTTACTGGAATTCCTGAAAGAAAATCGTTCTAACGTCTATTGTTGAACATGAAATAATTTTATTACAAATATTTTACGAGCAGACGAATTTCACGTGGGACATAAAAGTTTTATGACAAAATTTCTGAGGAGGCCAGTACAGTCAGTACAGTCAGTACAGTCAGTACTATATTCAGCTAGGAATACACGGCAGTGTGAAATTTTTATTGCTAATATTATTTAATATTTAGCTGAACAGTTAATCCGACTTGCGAAATGATTACGTCCCCACATCAATGTCTGGATTAGAAAAGCTCAGCGCTTGGTCTTAAGGAAAATTTAATTTCGTTTCTTTTATAATACAAAATGCCATTACACATTGTAAGACTCATTAAAATTAAGAAATATGTTTTAAAGAAAATTGGTCTAAATCGTATTTTTCTAAAATTGAAAATTATATGGTGACATCTATATGTTAGTATATTTAATACACGTAACAAACTAAATACGTAGCGTTTGACAATTCTTTGACTCTTATTTTTCATGAACAAATGCATCATCAATGCATATCTTAATAGTTTCAAATATTGAAGTAACTAGGTGTTTATTTTTTCCGATAAAGTTAGTCCTTGTCCGTTGCAAATCGATGTAACCACAATGCAATTGAATTTGTGGAATGTCCAATCGTGTCGATAGCTAGAGATTATTCAAAGCAGCTCAAAGCCAATAATTATACTTGATTCGCTGTTAAAATACCTCAATCCGACGCCGCATTGTGGCTCAATTAACCGTTTATGTACATTACACATTTAAAAACTCTTTTTCAGTAAGGACTAATTTTAAGAAACAAAATTAGTATATATGTATGTTATATCTACTACTTACCAAGTAATAAACTCCAAATGGCATAACAACAACCGCCACTAGCAGGTCAGCCACGGCCAGGCTCACTATGAAGTAGTTGGTCACCGTCTGCAGTGTCCTTTCCCGCACAACACTCAATATCACTAACACGTTACCGAACAGAGTAAAAAAAGGAAATATCAACAGTAACAAGGCCCAGAAATTGTACTGAGGCGTAACATCCATGCGATTGAAACACGAAACATTTAACGTCCCGTTAAACGTGCAGTTGGAGTACTCGTACACATCATTTAGAATGTCTAGGGAACCGTTGTGAACGCTAAATATATCCTGACTAGCGTTTCCATAGAAATAATCACTGAAATCATCGACTAGCATCATAAAACTCTCTTTATCTTGCGTACCATTTCCAATCTCTTCCTTTTCGTAATCGGCTTTCGTTTTCTCTGTCGCTGTGTAATTATTGTTTGAATGTCTTATCATATTATCAGGAGGTCTTTTAGATGGATGTGAATAACTCGTTATACTATTGTATGCTGTATTGTAATATGGTATTCGTGTAGTCATGGCCGCTTTTATAAATGTATTCTATTAATAAATTCATAGTCGAAAGTTACTCTGGCTGACATTTCTATTAATTATATGTTATTCCTTACTTCAGCTTATCATTAGTTCACATGGTTATTCTGTAACAAAAAATACTGCTTAGTAAATGTATTAAAATGTGCTCTCAATTTTCAACGATATTATTATATCTTTAGAGCCAAAAGAATTAAAAGCTTAGTTAACAAAAATACTAAAACATAGTCTTAATAGAACTTAAAATCAACTAGATCAATCCCCATTTATCTCTAATTTTCCACGTTTTGTAACAATTCGCTTGCAAGCTACAACCATTAGTTCGGACGGCAACGATTATGCGATATGAATTCGACGATCAATCATCGTTGTTCGTACAACGACTTCCTACGCATACCTCATTCCAATTCATGATATCTCTTTGACTTTTGTGTACGAGTCAATTTTAAATGATTGATAGAATATTAATAATGACACCGTGTCGTTTGAAGTAATCAATCAAGCTTAGAAGTCTTGCTGAATATTTTGCGGTTCATTTTTTAAAATATAATAAATATCACTTTTAACCTTTCTTTTGTTTACTTTGATTTAATATTTAAATATGAAACCTTAGCTATTTTAGACCTTCACATTAAATTTTCTTCGCTCGTAATATTTTGCCTTACTATGTCTTAGTCTAGTCAGTCCCTTGGTGATGATTTGTCATACTAAATTGTCACTAAGTGGGAATGTTTTAAGAACCATTTAAATTATCTGAATACGGCATTGTCTTACTAGTTACACCTAGAGACGCTAAGGTGAGTTTTAACTCTACTTAGTTGGTAAAAGGATATAAAATACACTCAACTTATATTATACACTGAACAAGGAAATGCGATAAAAATCAATAGGTCGACCATATCAGCTTTTATGTAAATCTTGTTTGCTGGTTGTTGGGATGGTTGAGGGGAATGCGGAGCGGGAGGGCAGGGCGTCATGCGGGAGGTATGACGGACCGCGTTATGGTAATTCCGGGCAATTCACTCGGTTTGATAGATTCAACGCTGACGGCGCGCCTTTGTCAGCGATTTTAACAGCTATTACCCTCTTTAAGTGAATTGATAGACGGCCCCTCGCCTACTGACGCCGGTATGATTCCTTTAAATATAAATATTACGTATTTATCATTGCATTGTTGTGATTTAGGAGTAGACGGTAAGATTTCCCTGTCATTGTACCCATTTAAATAAATAAGGTGATATAATCAATTCAAAAGGAGGAAAGGGGGAGAGTACTTCCTGAAGATAAAGTGGTATCAAAACCAAATGCAAAATGCTTAGCGACGTATCATCGTAGCGGCGTAGCAGCGTAGCGGCGTAGCAACGTGTTGTACCGTAGATTTTTAAAACATTTTTTTTATGTACAATTTATAACATTAAAATCCTAGTATTACAAAAAAAATATTATACAAAATTAATATAAAATTCCGAATTCGTTAAAAGGAATTTCGATAAAGTTCTCGAGATGAAAAAAATAATTTCCGTTGCGTTTGCGGACATTGGTAATGGCATTTTAATTATCGTTCTCTCCTAAAACAGATGATATCAAAAAATCGTTATGGAATCCGCGCCCCATCGCGATAGCTCGCGCCCGGAGTCGTCTATTCTCTTCTCTTATTTCCGGTTATACAACTTTATTCTAAAGTACTATTTAAGAGCCAAGAAGTTTTGTGAAGTCTTATGTAGTTTATAATCTTACTGCTTACTGTCTTACTAATAATATAAATGCGAAAGTTTGGATGAATAGATGGATGTTTTTTAGAGTTTGTAGCTTAAACTGCTGAACAGATCTCGATTAAAGGCATAGATGTAGAACATAGTATGGAATAACACCTAGGCCACTTATTAAGTTGCTTTATAATTCCGCGCAGATAGAGTAGCGGGAGACAGCTAGTCTAGACAATATCAATATTTAAATCATGTTACTAAAATCATAGATAACATTTTCATATAAACAGTAATAAATCAATTAACTTTAGTGACGCTTAGCTTCTTTTGTTGTAGTATATTTAAGGAATAAATTAAAGGTTTTTGTGTTTTATATATTTGGGTCGTAACGGCCATTGTTTGTCTACACACGGTACAAGCTAGATATTTCGTAGTGAAAGCCTTTGGTCTTTATTCGCATAATATTATTCACGTAACCTAAAATTCTAAATATTTATCAAATTCCCTGTAGCATAATCTAAAATTAATTATAGAAATATGAAGAGGATCGAGTACTTATCAAGCATGCTTTATAAGGGAAATATCGTGTCGATATCAAATAATTTATTAATGGACATCGCTTCTTTAATTGGATATTAGGAAGTTCCTTTGTTTTTTGGAACTTGTTTTGCCTTATTATTTTTACATAGAAAATTCATCTTCAATGAATGCTATATTTTTGACGCAGAGCACGTTACAGACTAAAAAGACTAGAGGATACGATTTGAAATAAATTTTGAAGCAAGAGTCCTCATAAACTAACCTCATTAAGACGTTTAATAAAACTTTACTCCAAAGAAATTTATACAGTCGTAATTGGTAAAAAAGGAGAAGTATCAATTATTAACTTCAAACGGGTTTCAGAAATTCTCTTGTATTCGTTACCTATTAAAAAGCTTTAGGCTACATTGATTTATAATATAAATATACGTTATTATTTAAACGTGTATTTTACGGTATGTTTTAATTATAAAACACTAGCTTTCGCCCGCTACTCGGTCCGCGTGGAATTAAAAAAAACAAAAGCAAGTAGCCTATGTGTTCTTCCAGACTATCCTCTACATCTATGCCAAATTTTATCGAGATCCGTTCAGCCGTTTAGACTACAAACTCTAATAAACATCCATCCATCTAAACTTTCGCATTTATAATATTAGTTTGATTTATTACAATGTCTCATTGTCGCCAAATTCGAAATACTATTATATGAATTTCTTAACAAAATAAGGATTTCATATGTAACATTAACGATTTCTTTGTACATTTCTATTTGACGTGTGATTATTTAATTTTTAATCGTAGGGTTTTGACAGTAAGTATGTATCGTAATAGTTTTTCTTTGTCTTAAATGTTAAGTGCTCGATGTATAGTAAATAGGGCATCTTATGTAGTTCTGAGAGTCTCACCATTAACTCGACACTTCAGTGGTTTTCATCAGTAGTGTGAACTTGACACTTTCAAACTAAAAAAGTTATTTCTTTAGCAACCGATTAAGTAATCGTTTTTTTTATAAGATAACCGTACATGTAATTTTGATGTCATATTATTCATGACGTCATACAATAATTGTTGCCGCGCCAGTGGAAAATACAGACGATTATAAGAAAAGACAACGTTTAGAATTAAATATATAGTTAGGCAGTAAATATTTTTAGTTTTCAATCTTGTTATTCTTTGTGTTAAAAGTGTTTTTAAAAGCACACGAGTTTCTGTTTCCCTTTGAATCTGTGCATATTATGTATAAGTGAATGAAGTATTTATGTAGATGCAAAGAGAACATGAAAGCCTTTTCAAGAGTTTCACGTACAGTGCCGTTTGAAACATTAATGTATTATTTCCGCGTATAGCACGTCTTCTGTTTGATGTAAGACAATGCAGGGTCAAGGATTCCTGCTTAAAGACTGCACAAGAGTAATGATAGTCATTTGTTCCTTCGTACTCTTGTGAAAGTTTTATTTAAAGACATACTGTATAGTTTGCTCAGAACTGTGACAAAACATAGAATATGTTTTAGGCGTTTCATACCTGTTGACCTTCCTTTTAAGGAAGAATGCGACATTTTAAATTATGTTCGTTTGTCGTATATAAGGTTTCTTACATAAATAATTTTCCTTTGTACTTAAGAGGCACCAATTAAAAACTTCAAAGAGAGTTCACGGACACCATCTTGTATTGTTATTTCATTTCTAATTATAAATACGCATTGCGTTTCTTTTCACTCGCTGCTTTTACACTCTGTGTAAAAATATATTTTTGAATTTATTTATTCAACGTTTTTATAATTCCTATCCATTCTTCGAAGTCACCAGCTAGTTGTCAATATTGTGCTATAAATTATAGTAAAAGTGTCATGATAAATAGTTTTCTACGCTAAGCAGCAGCAAGCAGACGTTGCGGCGAGAAGTCTGAAGCTGAAACTCTTCCTTGAAGTTAATAACAAAAGCCACTTCTTCGCAAGTTAGAAACAACTCTTATACAACACATTACCATACTATAAAGTGTCATGTTTTTATAAGGATACCAACAAACAGTGGGAACAGATGATCATTGACGGCCATAGACATCCGCAATACCAGAGGAATTACAGATGAGCCGGTCTTTAAGTTGAGCTTATGTTACGCAACTATTCTCTCTTAAAACTACCCTAAGTTCAGACTTAGCATCGTCAGCGATGAAAGCTTTTGTCAGCATCAAAAAGATTAGTATTCGATATATGATTTTTTTAGTGAGTATAATAATTTCTTATAAAAATAAGGTTAGATAATTAAATATGTCCATCGCTCGGGATAAGGAATGCCATCCCGAGATGAGCTACTCTGCTGATAACGGATAATTGATATTCTGACAATAATAAAGATTTGAATAATCTTTATATAGGCATATATATATATATATATATATATATATATATATATATATATATATATATATATATATATATATATATATA
>LD688931.1:5504213-5524525 GCA_003118335.3 Papilio memnon | reverse complement strand
GACAGCTGACATCACCCCAGAGTAATCATAACAAAGACTAAAACAAAAAAAACTAAATCATCCCACATATATATATATATATATATATATTGTAAGAAATAAACAGACAATCATAAAGATTTCAATGATTATTAAAACGCTTAATTTTTATTTTTTTAAATTCTTGTATTTAAAGTGTGACAGTGGAAGCCTGCAGTTATTGAATTTTAAATGTTTAAATCCTTAAAATTTATTAATAAATAATTTAATGATCTACTTAAAAACAAATACAGTATTGTAACCAAATATTTGTGTAAACAAATAGGCCAATTCAAATATAATTTTGTGGGAAATTATCCAATGTACGCTACGCTGTGAACAGTTGGTGTTTCATATCGATGATTGCAGTGGTTGCTTGTATGGAGTGTGCGGTTACTCGTGTTCGGGAATGTTTTAATAATAAAGAAATAAAGACAATGAAGTCATGAATAACGTCATAAAAACTTCAATCCTGTTAATATTAGTATGATGTTTTATTACAATAAAGAAGTTACTCTTATTTTCGTTTTGTTTCAATTATGTTTTGTAATTTGATTTTGTTTTGTTTGAAATAATTACGTTAATGAGTACTTTAGTTGGGAAAGATGTAGAACACAGTCTAGAAGATTATAAAGGCTACTAAGATTTTCTTTAAATTCGCGTAAACGAAGTCATTGTAAATGACTAGTGAATTATAAATTCTTAATATTTACAAAACCCGTTTCTTCCTTTGCTACCAAACAATTAGACAAATTGAAATGTTTGATCAACAAACGTTTGTTGAAAGCATTTGGCACAGTTATGAAAACAGGTGAATTATGAAAAAAAGGGAGATATTGAAAAAAAAAATCGATCGTAATATAATCAGCTCTTCGTAAATGCGAATAAATTTCTCGACGCCCAAAGATTTCCATTAGAGGTACGAAAAAAGATTTAGCTTGGCAAACATCGCATTCGCCCCAGTGGGAGGAATTTTCGATCATTCCCTTTGATGCGATTGCTTGAGTAAATTTGTTTACTTGTTCTGTAGATACTGCTTTTTTTAAATAACTGAATATAAGATAATTTCGTTGATAAAATTAATATTTTTAATTTAATTCAATCGGTTCGATTTGTAATAGATGATTGTTATCTCTATTGTACATTTGTTACAAACACATACATCGTGTTTAGTGACAGTTTTTGATGTTGGACAAATTTATAGAATAAATAACTATTATATATTACGAAGAATAATTTACATTACGGATACTCGTACATGCATTGGCATTAAATGTTAACTAGTTGATAGTTTTCGTATTTAATTACACCGCTCTTGGTGTAATTACGTATGTTATCTTTGGAATTCTAGATAAATCTACAGTCAAAACAAATTAGATGTAATTTAAGTCTATGAATCTTTATTAAAATTGTCAAAAGATTGTAAGAAAATGTATTTACATTAATTTAAATTGTATTAAACATACGTTATATATATTAACTGTTATTTCCCCGTCGTGTAATCAATGGGCTAACGTTGACTTTTTGTTCGTTACAATTTGGAGAGTTGCCATATTTTTGACGTTTATTTTGTAGAGTTCTGTTTATACGGCTTGCTGTTTCAAGGATTTTACACTTGAAGAGTTTAGTTTGAATAAAGTTAAGCTGCCTCTATATTTGAATAGCAAAATAAACTATTTAGTTTATATTGAGGGTATATTTTTGTTTAAAGATTTTTTTCTTATAATTCAACGAAGATAGACACTTACTTATCATTAAAATAATGCTAGTTTTAATTATATTGTGGATTCGATATCATCAAAGTAATTTGTTATGATTAAAACTTTACTTAGTAGAGAATTCAATTAAAATATTAGTAATGTTAGACGAGAATGTAAACTTACTAATATTAGATGGATAGATTGTTAGAACTTATCTCCAAAATGGCCCAACAGATTAAGATGGTATGTAAATTGGATGTAAATTGGTGGTATGTAGAACATAATCTGGAAGAACACATAGGTTACTTAATAAGTTTTTTAAATTATCGGACGAAGTCGCGGTCCAAAAGTAGATCTAAAATATTTGACTTAGTCCTCGAGTTTAATCATTAAGAAATAATGAAAATATTTTGTATGCAATGTTATATAACATTCCCGTTGGGGGCAGCACTAGCGAGTTTGGGGCGTGATGAATGATGGGCGCAACTGACATATTCCATCTAAGTAAATCTGGCAATATATCAGTGCCATAAGAATTGTCCGATTTATGTCGCTTTAGCGAGCCCTTTTTTATACCGACCTTATTGTGATATCAAGAAGCTCGCATCCAGTCACACGACTTTCAACTCTATAGCTTCCTCTTATGTCCTGCCAGTAATAAAAATTATTTAATGTTTTTTTAAATATATCATAGTAGTAGCGCGGTCTTGACACACATCTCTCGTTTCTTCAGTAGAGATGAGTTAAACTAAAACGTTTTGTTCTAAAAAATAGAAATTACTCGTACAGTCCCTTAGAATGACTGACTAAAAAAAACGTAACTTTATTTAATTAAAACTAGCTTTAACATCTTAGCACGAATGGGTCGACTCGCCCGAACGCCCGGACACAGAAGACAGGCGTGAAGTGGAAGCAATTCCGCGTCTCGTCTGAAGAGTGTGCCGGAGGCCCAACTTTAGTTCCTTTCCCGTTCCACACTTTTCTTATAAGGAAAGGATTGGATGGGAAAGTGGATTTGACGGTGGAGAAGACGCATAGGAAGGGGAAATATCGACATTATTTGCGTCTCCTCCTCCGTCTATTTAGGGTAGGCAACACATCTGCAATTGCGGATGTCTATGGGGAGCGGTCGCTTCGCCATTTCGGCGGATTTAGGTGGCCGCTTGCTCGTTTGCCACCTTATCGTATAAAAAAAATAATCTCAAGATAGAATTTCGTTGGATGTTACTAAAGCAACAAAATATGATGTATAAAAAATAAACGTACTTTCGTAGTCCCTCCGACGATATTATACCAATGTGGAAATAAATAAATTTATGATAATTCAAACTGTTTTTGTTTGCGGTAAAGTGTGTCACATTCACTGAATTATTAATATGAAATCCCTTCGCTCCCGCATCCCGCGTAAATATTTTCGGTGTTGCAATGAAATTACAGATGTGTCCGACAATCTGTTGTATTCTTTATAAATATATTTTATCTGACAGTTTTTAAATATCATATCGCGAGCTACAAACACGGATGTGCGGTCGGAAACAGCTGGCAAACAACCGCAAATTATAAATCAACTAGAACAATTGCTTAAATGCTTTGTTTTTTTTTTTGAGTTTAATCTCAAACAATTGAATAAAAACAATCGCTTTTCTTCGCTTTTTAAGAGAAAGGTAAACTATTTAAAAAGACTGCTTTTCTCTTACTAAGGTCTATGAAAGATAGTGAGATATTTTTTAGTTTTAACTCAATAATAAAGAGTACGCTATTTCTATTATCATGTAAATTCTTGAAAACGGCATAAAGTTTTACAACTCAAATTAAGTTAATTTTATCAACGAACTCATTCATTTGTGCTCTAAATTTCAGTTAAACTGGGTCAAAGTTGTCATTGACCGCAGATCGCTTTGCGGTCGGATTCCACTGCCGAAACATGCATCCCTTTCATCCTTTTGATAATAACTGAGATAACTAATCTCTTTAGCATTAACTATGGCGATGTGCATTTGTTTTGATTTTTCTTTAGAGCGGGCGCACACCTTTCACTAAACAATCGCACAATCGTTGTGCGATTGTCGATTGTTTCGCAGCCTTCAACTGTTTAGTTGCACAACTAAAAATCGAGAATCGTGCACCATATAAGCTCATATAAACCAAAGCGCGACTAAACAGTTGTGCGATAGTTTAGTCAAAGGTGTGCGCGCTCTTACATTGAATTTGTAAACCAATTTTTAATCAATTTAAGTGAAGTTGCTATGTAGAAACTTAGTAGGAGAGGTCAGGCAATTTACGGCTTGAATAGTGTCTCCAAGTTACTTGGACTTAGTAAAGTTGGAAATGTTTACAACTGCGAGAGAAGTCACTCGCCTCGAGATCTAACGTAAATCTATCTGAAGATCCATTTATTTATTTGACTTACTTTCTTCAAAAGTTAAATGCAATGAGTTTTTAGTATAGATATATCATACAATCTATACTAAGGGACTCCCTTAATTAAAACTTAATAATGTAACAAATAATTATATTGTTGCGTAAATCAACGAACAAAGAAGTAAACTTTAAGTAAGAAGAAACAAGACGCTACTTGCGTCAGTAGCTTTGAAAAGCTTATTTCTTAGTAATACTTCAGTTACTATTACTTTAGTATTCAGCGATATTTCTACGGTATCATCATCTAGGTGTGTTTTAATGTTGAAAAAAAAAAGTAAAATTTTCAAGTCATTACTCATTGGCTTTAGAAGCGCGTGTAAAAATGACTGCCTCAGATACTAAGCAATTTATCATACAGCGTCACTTTAACTGAATAAATATATGAAGTAAATTCAGATTTATTGTAAGCTTAACTAAGGCTATACATCAATAAATGTATTGAATATAAATTACATTTTGGAAACGAAAACGAGACTAGAAAGATTTTTCAAAACATGAATAAGGACTAAGCATTTTTCCCCTCGTTTTAGTAAAACTATGCTCGAAGTTTTCTCATAACCAATTCTTATTTGTACTAAGAATATAATGTTTTTTATCACAATGGACTGAAAAATGTCTTATGTCGGTTAAGTAAAGGGGTATATTAATAAACGTTGTACATTTTATTATAATTCATCTTCGAGTACACTTGACTGCAGACTTCCGACGTCGATCGCAACAATAAGTTTCTTGACATCTTAATAATATTGGAATAGATTTAATTATCTCTATGTTCATGTATTACAAATGTTGTTTACAACTATTTTTATTTGGAAATCTAATGCTAAAATATTTATATAAAGTCTATACTAGTAATCAACAAACAACATTTAATATATTTTCACCGCAAAATCTAATCGAATCCCATTGATCTGTAACGAACTCAGTAAATAAGGTTTCGCCCAAACGATTATTCACAAATGTGTTTTGGTCGAAACCTTGTAATTTGACAGCTTCGCGATAAATGTTTGCTGAGAGCAAATATGTCTGGAAAATATGTAGCAATAATTCTGAATAAAGCAATTCAATTATGATTTAAATAAAAGTTGTCTGTAATGGGTAACATGCTTAAAACTTAAATTAACTTATTAGCTGAAAAAACATGTTGATAATAATGTCATTTTTTGTAATAGTAAAAAAGTAATTAATACATTATTTATTGAAAAAAAAAGAAAAACTTAGTTATAGCATACAAAAGAATGTAAATTATTATTTCATACGAAAATGTTTAAAAATATGCATATTTTCTAAACGGGGTGTTCTGATTTATTAGTTTAACATACTTTTTGTGCGTGTCCAAGTTGAGTTCAACTTAAACTTTACTTCTCCATACGAAAGCTCTCGTTATCGCAGACCTTCAGTAATTTACCTGAGAACTTTCGCTGTAAATCAAGCCTCATGCGTTCACAATTTATCTATCAACTTTTACTTTGGCGTGAAGTAAAAAATATTACAAATTTTCCTAAAAGCTGTCCCGTGTTTTTAAACTTGAACAACTTAAGTAAGAAGACATGAAGAAGTGCTTAACTATTTTTGTATGTAATTCGAAAAAATAATGACAACACATAAAATATAATGATCCCAGACTATCTTCATTATCTTCTTGTTCTTATTCCTCACTATTTTAAAATCAAGTTTATTTTCTTCTAGATCCGTCTAACATTCGCCATCGATCCCTACGGCGACTGAGTGTTCGTTTAAAAATTTAAATAAATATTAATGTTGATTTAACCGTTTAAATTCAATTACTGTTCAATCGTATGACTTGCATTCGTGGAGTTCTGGGAATTTTCTATTTTACTCAGTTCCCAGTCGATATAAATCAATTTCATAAAATGAATACAGTAAAGCAAACTTCAAACGTGTTTTCAGTGAAATATGGCAAATATGAAACGTTATTTAAATAGAATGTTTCCAATTTCCTAACTCAATACCAGGTACTTTTTCACTTTAACCGTCACTTGAAATGGCTACTTTTAAAAGCGTCTTTTGGTAAACGATCAAACACAATTCGAGCTCCTACGCCGGTTTGCATAATGTTTTGTTATTATTCATTGCTCGCGTAATTAAGGCTACATCTTACTAATATTATAAATGCGAAAGTTTAGATGGATGGATGGATGTTTGTTAGAGTTTGTAGAAAAGGTTAAGATATTGCATCAACTTACTAGCAAAATAAAATAAGCAATAAATTATCTCCCTATAAAACAAAAGTCAGAAGAATATGAAGAAAATTAATTAGGGGATCGGCGGTAAAAGAAATTTGCCGCCAATTTCACGCTACTTCCAATTTTCTCTTATCCTATTAACTAAGATTATTCGTAAACTTGGCTCGCAGTGACCTTAACCTTCAGACCTCTACAGCCAATCGACAGCCGCGTGTCCCTGATAAGCCTTGAAAAGGTCCGTCTTAAATAAGGTCTAAGGTCTTTTATGGCGACTTGCTACGGCCTTGCACTATCTATGTCACATTATTACAGCCCATTTATTCCGTCGTAATGTGACAAATTACTGTAATATTAAAAAAATATACACTTACATTTTGTACAATTATTAAGGTCATGTCTTATTGAATAGATTGAAGTAGTTTTATAGTGTGTTACTCTGCCAATAATAGTAGTCATTAATTTATTCAATTGTTTTTTATTATCATTAAGTTGTTATAAGCGGTAACTTTCAAGTTTTAACATCGGCGGCGTTAATCCCGCAGATAATTAATCATTAATAATCAATTAGTATGGATGAGACTCTGAGAACTAATTAATTATTAAGTGATTGCTCACCGAACACTTTAATTTAAAGCATCGTTAACACGAACTTCCTGTTGATTTTAAACACAAACTATTATAAGACATAGAAGGACTTAACTAATTGATACACGGCCAAATACTGAAACAAACCTTAAACACTCCATTTTGTAAGGACTGCTTACAATCTGACAGACGTCAAAATGTTTGTAGTGTTTGGGAGTTTAACGTAGCCTTACAATTTAAGCTGCTGTTACATATTTTAGTGTCGTTTCAGTGTTCGGCCGTTAGAGTGCCAATTCAACTGTTTAGTTGCACAACTAAAAATCGAGTAGTGTGTGCACCTCCATTTAAGAATAGGAGATATATATTAACTCGAAACTAAACAGTTGTGTGATAGTTTAGTTTTAGGTGTGCGTACGCTTTTAATCTTAGTAGATTAATAGTCAACTCTATATAAGATATTCAAATTAACCCAGTTTCTGAATAATATAATTTTATTCTACAATCCATAGCATTAAAATAATCGATGCTTTGTTTACCGTTATACAGTAACGAGTAATTTTCCACATGGACCCTTGTTCATAGCAGAGAGATTAGTTTGTGAATTTGAAGACATGGCGGTGCGTTTGTTCTATGAAGTTTACACCTCGCAGAACAAAGAAGCTTAAGGTTGTCAGGGAGGTGAATACGAACCTATATTAAGGTTGATTACATTTGTATACAGTCGTATTTGAATTTCAGGTAACGATGTACTTAGAGCGCTCACACCTTTGACTAAACTGTCGCACTACTGTTTAGTCTCGCTTTGATTCCTATGAGCTTACATCGAGGTGCAATCACTACTCGGTTTTTAGTTGTGCAACTAAACAGTTGAATGGGCTGCGAAACAATCGACAATCGCACAGCAGTTGTGGGATAATTTAGTCAAAGGTGTGCGCCTACTCTTATTGTGTTGTTAGTGAGTCTGCGTCGTTTCGGACTTGACAGAACTGAGTTATGTATTTGATGTATTTTAATTAAGTTAATGGATCCTAATGTATATGTCAGATATGTATACACTTATACATGTAGCATTAACTATTTAACACGTTAAGTGTGCAGGGTCACCAAATAACATTTTTTACGCGGTCTGATACGCCCCACTTCTCATTTTTTTTAATCCGCTGCTTCCGATGTGCGATAATACGGTACAAATGATATTAAAAATAATATCGATACAGGTATGAGTTGAACGTACGGCAAAGGTTCTAATGAACCGGAAGTCACCGATAATGTGCTCCGGTGAGCTTAAACCATCACTGCTTTACTACAAGGCTTTATAGAATTATGATATTACATATATTTTACTCAACAAAACGACCTATATTGTTTATTTTTTCAAAGGTAAATTAATGCTCGTTTTAACATTTAAAATTCTTATAGAAGCTTTTATATTATACATATGTAATTACAGTTTTAATATAGTGTGTACTTTTTTAATTCTCTTTTCTCATCTAAAATGTAAGAATTGGCTATTTAAAGAAATTAATCAAATAAAACGTTGTTCCTAAATAAAACCATACTATTTGTTCAAATGAAAAACGTGATTGTTCCCGTTGTGAGGGTTTTATTTCTGTTGGAAAGAACTCGCTTGATTAATTGGCGTCACTAAAAATACTCTCGGTGTATTTCGTTTAAGTATCGCAAAGTGTTATTTAAGTAATTAAAAAACGGAAATTTGTTTAACTGAGAAAGACTTACTTTCTACTGATTAAATAATTTTGCCATAGTGCCCGCTTGATGTAATCTTTTCTTTAGTAGATAGCGCACTTTAGGTGATATTCCTTACTTCTTACGCATATTATACCTAGCAACTGAATCTCCACGCTCCGACTTACATCTACCATTCATATTCATTAGTTGTTAGCCTGGAGGTCCAACTTTAGTCCGCTTTTTCATTATAAGAAAAGGATGGGAAGGGAACTTGGATTTAACGGTGCAAGAGACGCATAGGAAGAGGAAAATCTTTATGTGCATCTCTTCCGTCGCCAATAAGGGTAGGTAACACATCCGCTATTTCGAATGTCTATGTGCAGCGAACGCTTGGCCATTTTGGCGGATTCTCACCTTATGATATAAAAATGGGTAGACTCCTCGCATGAATTAATAAAATTACGCCTTAAATAATGGTTATTTAGTTCGAAAAAGTAAATAAACAATTGAATATTGAAGAGAATAAGGTTTGTTTAAGCTTCGTTTCTATTAACCCTAATCCGCTTAACTTGTAGCCTCGAAGTATTAATGATAGAGTGACCTTCCTCAGTTAATTAATCGATGTGTTTACTGCGCATTATCTTGATCTCTGTAGAGATCGGCTGTAGCCGAGATGGAGCGAGGCCTTGATGTTATCAATCAAATCAAACACCAAGTTATATGGAAACCTTGCACAAAAATTTATAAAGTAATCGTTGGTTTCTTCTGTGTTAACAGTTTTATTAAATTAAAAAAGGCACCGGTGTCTATACTAACATACTTTAATACTAATGTTATAATTGCGAAAGTTTAGATGGAATGGATGGATGTTTGTTAGAGTTTGTAGCCTAAAGTACTGAACTCATCTCGATGAAATTTGGCATAGATGTAGAGGATAGTCTGGAAGAACACAGGCTGCTTACTTTTATTTTTTATTTTCCACGCGGACGAAGCCGCGGGCGAATTATTAAGAAGATTGATTTGGTTTTTTCTATTTTGTTAAGTAACGAATGAACTCAAAACCTACTGGACCGATTCCACAAATTCTTTTGCATTAGAAAGCTACAATAACTTAGTATTTTTTACTGTGTGAGTCCAGACTCCTGAAAATACATACAATTAAAGTTTATCTCTACTGTTTGTATTTAAAGTCGAGAGTTTAATAACAATAATAAAGTAATAAAACGAGAGTGGCATTTGAAGGTTATTAAATACAAAGTTTTCAATTCAACTTTTTTAGGGTGGTAATTTATAATATCTTCTTTAAAATTAATAATATAGATTTATTTGTGCAAAAATACAGTAGGCCGTAAGCTCTTGTTTAGCGTCAGCTTTGGAGAATTTGTCGATGTCAGATTTCGCGTTACCTGCTGATAACAATCAATTAACAAGATTGTTTGATATTACAGCGAAATATTGTTTATTACACTAATTAATAACAATTAACAAAACAAACTGAACATTTATTACAAATGGTACCTGAAAATAAAAAATGGCAAATATTTTTCAATTTAAAATCTGTGTTATTTTACAAAAAGCTGAGTCAAATACTAAGGGCCTGTCCCACCAAATTGTGTAAAATATGTGATGGAAATATTGGATTTTGTTACCTTATCTGACAGTGACATCATTTTTAGGCTATCTGAGCCTCTATCAGCCAGTGGTGGGACAGGCTCTTAGGCTTTAGTTACTTTCAATCAAAGTCTCTTAATGCAACATTTAAACATAAAGATCCTTACAAAAGTGGAGAATAAATATGGTCAATTTTAAATATCCAGAAATGGTTAAATATCTGTCCAATTAACTATAACGATTCAAAGCAAACTAGCGTTGAATTTGCGTATAAAAAGATCGTTTGAAAAGCGTTTGAAGTTTTCTCGTGCAATGTACCAGCAGTTTATGTTATTTTCTTTGTTCCACGCCGCGGAATACGATTACGTCTCTTATGCGACTCGTTCAACAATAAATATATTTCCCAGTATGCGGAAAATATGGAAATAAAAAGCATTTCGAAATGACAGAGCTTTGAAGTTTTTATTTATATGAATACACAAGCTTCTGCTCGCGACTTCACGCAGAATTTGAAAAAAATAGTTCCTGATTAATATGTAATAGTTTTTGAGTTTCTTCGTTATATACAAAAATGCAAATCTATCCTCTTTGTAATATTAGTATAGACTTGTTTGTGCGTTTAAAATTGAAACGGAATTAAATTGTTAAGAGTTTTTCGTGTCAATATCAAAAGCTTGTCAATCAGTCCGACACATGTAAATTGATATAGTACTCTTCAGTTTTTATAAATCTGTTATTTCTACAGAATCAGCTACACAACATGTGTTATTTTTCAATGGAATGCGAGAGATTTGTATAGGATTTTAGGGTTAAAATACACAATTTTTAAGTTTTACTTTTAAACATGGAAAATAGTACTTCGTTTAAATTTAAAAACAATTGTAACTGTAATATAAAATTTACTTTTGCTTGAATAACTTTATAAATAAAAATCGTTGACTAAATAGTTTCTTTTTAATAAATAAACCGCAAACGGAGATTTCTCGGTAAATTAAAAAACAACTTAGAAAAAGAGTGCATTAGATTAAATAGAAATAACTCTAAAGTTACTTTTATCTCTCAATAAAATTATTTTGTATTTTAATTAAATTTATAAATGTACTAACTTTTGCTCGCAACTATGTCCGCGTGGAATAAATAATAAAACTTAATAAGTAGCCTATGTGTTCCAAACTATGTTCTACTTCTGTGCTTAATTTAATCAAGATCCGTTAAGCCGTTTTAGCGATACGTTAGCGATACGATAGCGATACGATACTATTACCCATTTAAACTTTTGCATGTATAACATAAAGTATGAAGCATGATTTTTAAATACATTTAAAATATGTTAAATGCTAAAAAACATTAGATTCAGTTGAAGTTTTCTATCGAACTGTACTGTCTTTTCACATTGACATTTGAGAAGTCGTTCTATTTCTGGTTTGAAATCAAATCGAATTTGGGTAATCCCTAGATTTATTTCCCGAGACCAAACCGACATTGATTTTACTTTATTTTTTCTTAACTCCGTGACCTTTCCTTAAACAATCTGTAAAGGTCGAAGTTTTTAACTCATTATATTAAATCAGTCAAGCAAAGCTAGATTAATAATAAATTTAATTTTACTAAAGGTATATTCATTTGCGATTTATGACTTAAAATAATTTAAAATGCAAATCATTTTTATTTTTTATCAAACTAAAAGAGAGTCAAAAAACCTAACCGCTTACACATTTTCTCGTCATTTTTAAGTTTTTACCCCACATTTAAAACACAGCATAATCAATACAAAAGCTATAATTAGATGTAAGATTCCCCTCCTGGCTGTAATGTACAGTGAAGGGGAAAAGAGCGATTGCTTACATCACGCCCTTCGTCTAGATTACGAAGACTCAATTACTCAAGCATACGTCGCCTTGTTAATTTTGCCAACTTCCTACATATAATGTAAGTTACCAAGTAATGTGTTACGGCTCAACTCCTAATTTAAGTTCAAATATATGGCCTCATTCATCCCATACTTCCCTAAACATTTATTCTAGCTATAAGTTCTATGTTCTTTAAACCCCCATTTTTTTATAACTAAGTTGATTTAGCTTGCGACCTGCGTGAAATTAATAAATAATTAAATATAACTTATGTTACTCACTGATAACGTAGCTTTTTAATGGCGAAAGAATTTTTGAAATCGGCTAAGTAGTTTTTAAATTATTTAAGTCCATACAAAAATACAAATCTTTCCTCTTTATAATATTACGGAGCAACCGTTATTCATATAAGCAGCATCAATTAAATAAAACAACTACAATTGTTGTTAATAATAATTGTCCTATGTCTTTTTGTTCTATTAAGCAATCGACAGTCCTAACGTGAGATTGCTCCGGACTCCGACACATTTGACGTCCAGCATACGTGACCAACTCGCAAACTCAGCCAGAGTCAGCCCTACTTAACTTTAAACGTGCCACTCACGATCCTTGACATTTTATTTCGAGACGTCCTTACCAATCTTATTTTTATTTCTGCACGAAATGTAACTTTACTTCCATGTGTGGGAGTTTTAGATATTTGATTTAGCAAGTTAGAAACAAGAGTACTTTGACTGAAGAATGAAAGAATGAAGAGAATGAAAGACTATTAGATAAAATTAGGAAATATTTTTTTATGATTAAAAACATCATAAAAATAACACAAACAATTACATTATGAATTTCAAATAACAATTTCAAATAAAAATGACTTGAGAAGTGCATATCTATTTTTGACGTTGTCGTAAAATAAAACGCAAATGGCTTAACAACTAATATAATACATTTTGGTAATGGGGCTCCTTAACACTGGATTTACGAGGCCAGTTATTTAGACTGGTTTGGTAGAAATAGGTATAATTAAATAGCTGGTACTTCTTGTTTTAAAAGTCACATGTAACTAGCTTTTAAAGAGAACCTCGCAGTCGTGCTCACTTAATTGGTCTTTACTCAAATTAGTGAAGTTGCATATCACTGTCGCCGTGACCCCGTTTCAAATTGAAACGTAGTTAGGACAGTGACGTGTTAAAAAGGGTCCCAAGGGTGCGAAGTAAATATTGAAACCGTATTTATTGACATAAAAAGATTTTTTTTAGAGTCGTATAGAAAACTCACAGCTGTTTCATTGTGAAACAATGTAGCACTCAAATCCATTTAATGCTTACTTAAATAGTATCTTAGTCTGGATTTCTCGTACTTAATCTATGTTAACAGACCACTTAACTGAGTGTAACTGTAATTTAGATTGCTTAGTTTCTATGTATTTTTCTTTAATCTATTAATAGTTCCCTTTTGAGCTTACTTTGACCTTATTTTAACATTTGAAGGAATTCTAAAACACCCAGTACATATTCTTTCTTAGTACGTATTTACTTAATAGTAGTCTAAGCCCAATAGTGTGGAGCTGATTTTTGTACTTACTTATTTTTATAATATTTTTTTCTCGTATATAAACTTGGATTATCAACAAAATAAAACCAATTCTATTGGAATATTATTAATAAGGAAACACCCCCATTCTGCTGAGAAAAATTCCGCTGCGTCGTGTCATGCGTCGTGTCGTGCTGTTGCCGCTCCGACGTGCGCTGTTGCCGCTTCGCCGTGCGCTGTTGCCGCTCCGCCGTGCGTAGTTGCCGTTCCGCAACTTTGTACTCCCGCGCCGGTCCGCGCTTAATCCACACCGATGTTTACGCGAAACATTGCTTTTATAAGGTTATTTATCATACTTTGACAAATCGATAGGTTTATATATATGGATAGATATAAAACAAGAAACACACATTTTGACATAATTTGGCCATTGAAAGGTAAATGAACAATGAGATATACAGAAACAGATGGGTCGTATGTTTTTTTACAAATCATATCTAAATCAGATTTCGATTTACAACATCAAATTACCAAACTATATATTATAATATCTAGATATTTGAAATTCGCGAATTCATCTTAGATTCATAAATCTAGACCGATACACGGTTTAAATAGGATAATCCGATTTCGGTAAAAAAAAGTTCCTTAGAATGTTTCTTTTTAAATCGCAAAGAAAATTAAGTCGAAATTCTATTTCAATTGTTTCGACACAATAAACAATTTACACAAACCAATGCGACCAATTTGACGTCAAGGTTAAATAGATCAAATTACAAAATATTAATTATTATTATTACTAGTTATTTAAAATAAAAAAAATCGAAAATAAGCTTTATTTGTATCAGTTTAAAGTTTAAAATGATATTCGATGACAATGGCATAAAATCTGTTTTGCTCTCTTTCTTTCCCTCTCTCTTTCTCTCCCTGCTACTGTAATATCAGATTTCGAATTGCGATGTACAATTTACCTAAAACTATGTGACGAGTTCGATGTCAAGTCAAGGTTAACTAAATCGCATTTAAAAATTTGATTTTCATTCTTGCTAATTTACAATTTAAAAATATTTGAAGAAGAAGCTTTAAATCCGTAGCATTAGAATTGAAAATGATATGACAATTTACCTAAATCTATATGACGAGTTCGAGTTCAAGGTCAAATAAACAAAATTTTAAATATGAAACTTTATATTTATTTGAAACTAAGCTTTATATGTATGGATTTTAAATTTAAAATGGTAGACTTCACTATATTTATTACTGTTCAAATGTTAAGCCGTTGCGGATTTATCGAGTAAATACGTAAATAACAAATAAATAAATAAAACACAATTTATTGACCAAAAAATATTAAAATATACAAAACATATTATTGAAGAGAAAATAAAAAAAAAATTCTTGGCCAAAAGGAGAAGGCTCAACTGATGCGGTCTCCAGTTTGTCACTGAAGGCCGCGCTGGTTTTCAGTCTCTAAGTACATATCCTTTGGGAACCCAAATTTCTTCGCCGATGAAAAGTATCCCACATGTTATTACAGACTATGTTCTATATATGTGCTAAATATCAGTTAAATATTTTAAAACACTGCTGAGTTATCGAGTTAAAATGTGAAGAAAAAAAATCACATATCCTCGGGAACCTGACAATTTTCCGGGATGAACCAAATTTCAATAAGATATGTTGCACCGTTGCAGAATTATCGAGTAAACTTATAAAAAAAAAAAAAATTAATGTATCCCATGGGAACCATACCTATTTTCGACATAAAAAGTAGTCTATGTGTTCTTCCAGACTATGTTCTATATCTATGCCGAATTTAATGGAAATCCGATCAGCCGTTTAGGCTACAAACTCTAACAAAGGTTAGAGTTAGGGTGTTTATCCATCCATCTAAACTTTCGCATTTATAACATTTGTATGTATGATTGTATGATGTACAAAAAAACTCTTTCTTTTTGTAAATGTTTCTAATAAATTTCCGGAGACGTAAAATGTATTATTTTTTATATCTCTATTCTATTTTATGTAAATTCTCAGCGCGACGTAGCAGTAACCATGTTAGGTGGAATTTATTGGATAATTCTCGTATAACCTGTTACGCTTGTGTAACAAAGTAGTTTTATGCCTTATATTTCTCAGCTAAATTATTATAGAATATGTTTCTCGCAGAATTTGAATTAAGGTCGAAAATATTGTTTTCTTCGAAATTCATGCCTTCTTTACCTCCTTTTGTCAGAGTTAGAAGTATTATTTAAAATTCAACTGATCGGAGACTCGATAAGATAACAATGTAATTCAACAAATTGTGATATATCTATACTAATATAATAAAGCGTAAACACACACTTCTTTGTTGCCTAAGATGTCAGCAATTACAGCATATTTTTGAATAATTCTTTTTTAAAAAAAAACCCTACACTCACGTCGCGCATTAGGCTATATATTTTCACGCCATTAAACTTAGGGGGTAAATATTTTGGATAAAAACCCTAATGTGGGAAAGAGACCATAAGTTGCTGCCAACATCAAGGAAGCAAGATTGCCATGGTTTGTCATCATTTCATGTCATTTTGACATTTGCAAGTGATAAGGTGACAAATGTAGGTAAACAATAAAATAAAGTTTTTATAATTTCACGCGGATGAAGCCGCACGGGAACAGCTAGTTGTGCAATAAAAGTACAAATATTCAATACTCGTACGCTCTGACGCGATGCTAGCTGACGCTACAATTTAATTGAATGCCAAAAATGACATGTGTCATTTCATGTGTCAAATCAAAGTAACTAAATCGAGCGGACGAATTTTGTCGCACTTACAAAACGATAGTTCCAATACCGTTTATATGTTACGATTGAAATTATATATTAGGCGTTTTTCAAAATGTCTACTGTAAGTAGATGACACCTTAGCGGTGTTATGACGGTGCAAAAGTAAGGGTTCAATCACATATTTCAAAATTAAATGATCCTCATGAATTTGGCATAAACAATGCCTATATCGGGGGAGATATTGTCCCCCCTTCGTCCCCCATTACGTACTGACATCGCCAGCACCTGCATTATACAGCTGTAAATTTATTTCCCGATTTGGGCCACGGAAATGGGCCACGAATTGAACTGATAACATTCAAGTTTATCGCGCGGAAAAGAATTTATGAATCTCATTTATGTACCCGAACATACCTTTTTTACTGTGTAAGCCATTTGCGTAACTGAAGTGAAATTATACTATGTACGTTACACCGAATTTCATTCGACGTTTTATAAACTATCGGGAGACACTTTAAACTGGAAATAATTATTTTTGTATACAATTTGTTGACATTTTAAACGTTGAATGCTGGTTAAATTATAAAATGACTAATTTCCTAATCGTTCAACGACATAGAGAAGCCTATCAACGAAAGACGTACAACGATACAAACTACCTATCAAGATCATCAGCGCATTAAAGAAAGTATTAAAATATGTTAAACTCTAGTTTTAATAATTTATTTTGCGAACATTTTGTCGTAGTGATGGTGGCTCACATAGCACGCATTAATATCAATTTCTAAGCGTTCCACTTTGTCTCGGAATGAGAACGAATGTAACCCGCTGCTCTACACGCCATATCTCGGTAACAAGCCATCAGCAACAAGTGACAAAAAGTAATTTCTAACGTTCCTCGCTGTCGGCTGCCCACCACGACGTACTCGCTACTCACCCCTAGGGCTGCCGCATTATATGTATTTATTTTATAATATCGAGAGGTAAGTATTTTACCCTAGTTCCACTACATTATTATAAAAAAGTGACCAACTGTAACTTCT
The DNA here is from genome assembly GCA_003118335.3 of Papilio memnon. Lineage (NCBI taxonomy): Eukaryota > Metazoa > Arthropoda > Insecta > Lepidoptera > Papilionidae > Papilio > Papilio memnon. The sequence continues at coordinate 5,507,101 of LD688931.1, read as the reverse complement.
TTTATAGCCGTTTTCTTTTCAAGGGTAAATTGATGAGGCTGATAATTTGATAGTTGAGAAATTCCATCCTTAAATGCACCTGTGACTTGATCTCCTAATGATCTCAATAATTGCCGTTATCAACTTACGAAGTAAAGAATAATCACTATATAGGTATTCTCTCACTATGAGAGTTGCAACGTGGATTATAAATTTTGAACAAGACTATTAAGAAATTTATTTAAAAACATGATGTTTTGGATAACCCTAAAAACTATGTTAATATGTACTACTGTTTTGATTTAATAGAGTTGCTATATACACAACGTAATGTAACGATTCTAAAGTATGATGAATGGGGCACACATGTACATAGTAAATCTATTTGTACTTAACACGACATTGCTCGCTGAAAGAATCCTTATGCAAAATAAATTTCATGTTTACCATAAATATGAAGGAAAATAATAACTGTTGTTTTTGTTTTATAGCCAAATAGCTCTATTAAAAATGAATAAAAGACTGTAGCGGTAACCCTGCAAGGAATACGTGTAGGGAAACAGAATCGTTCACGCTTGCGATTGCAATCTTTATTGCACGGTTATTCAGAAATTATTCCACGCCTGCGGTCGATACCTCACATTGGCAACACGGACTATCATGTTTGTATTATTCATATAACTTCTAAATAACTTGTGCTTTGTACCAGATCTCAGTTATAATCATTATAATAATCCAACGCTTCATTATAGCCGCAAAACCCCCTCTGCTTGTGAAATCGTAGTGTCCGTTAAAATAAAAGAAATGTATTTATGTTACATAGTGATTTGTCAGCGACACTGTTACTTAAAGATGTACAGACACTCTCATGATATTAGGAAGGACGACAAATATACGAAGGTTAATCTCAGTCAACCCGTGAGCGGTCGGCGGCTGGCCTCGCGGGCACCGAACCCAAACTAATGCGCTAACAGACGTCCCATCGCTCCACATCGTCGCTAAGTGCGCCAACCCCATGTCTAATACTATTTATTGTACAAGGATTTTAGTATAGAGCAGGGATCAGTTTGGGAATCTTCCCGAAGTTTTTCGAGTTAATAATTTTTGAGATCTTCTGGCAGACATCGCTGAGAAAAAAAATCATTGAAAATCGTATTAAGATCAAATGGTATAGGAGTTTGATAATATTTAGTTCATTATTTTCTGTTAATAGTGATTTAATTGCGTGTCCATTAAGTCTAAACAATAGCACTATATTTAAGTTGTAATCCGCCATTAGAAGTTGACAAATTGGCCGTTTCAAAAAGCAGCTGTCCCGAGCTAATTGCGGGCCTGGCCGATCGACGCGGCGCGCATTCCAAATGAGACGAGCTTTGTTCGGCGGTGGGAGGGTTAACGGCTGTTATTACGTTTTCAATTATAACTAACGGTTTATAATTAACATTTACATCAAAAGTATTGATGTTTACATTTTTACAATGGTGATAATGATAAGTGGCAAGGAAAATTTTGCTTATAATAAATTGATTAACAAAACAAATGAACCATTTCATCTGAAAGTGTACCTAACGTAAACATAAAAATAAATTTCCAAATAAAAAAATATGCATACATCCAATTTTGCACAATAAGGGGTAAAGTATCCAATAAAGCGAGTAGCATTCGGCAGTATACAACCTTTTTTATCGTAATTCAATTTACCTCGTCCAGGTGTGCAAAACCATTTTTTACAAAAAAACATATACACGTAGTAAAATAGAAACTAACTTTTTAATTTTATCTTAAACTAGCTGTTCCTGTGCGGCTTCATCCCCGTGAAATTATAAAAACTTTATTTTATTGTTTACATTTGTCAAATTATCAATTGCAAATGTCAAAATGACATGACATGATGACGAACCATGGCAATCTTGCTTCGTTGATGTTGGCAGCAACTTATGGTCTCTTTCCCACATTAGGGTTTTTATCCAAAATATTTACCCCCTAAGTTTAATGGCGTGAAAATATATAGCCTAAAGCGTGACGTAAGTGTAGGGCTTTTTATTAAAAAAAAATATTCAAAAATATGCTGTAATTGCTGTCATCTTAGGCAACAAAGAAGTGTGTGTTTACGCTTTATTATATTAGTATAGATTCATATTTTCGAATAATCATCATTTTACATAAGGCAAGAGTTGTTGGGTCGCTGTCAACTTCACGCAGGGTTTAATACGTCTGAGCAAGATTTTCAGTTGCCATTCTTGTGAGCGTAAGGCGGCACAAACTCGCTACCATACGCGCCCCAACATGTGTACTCATGTGTACACATTGTCTCACAAGCTAGATTACACAATATCTCACAAATGTTTTTACACACTTTTTAATGTGTACTCAAATACAGCTTAAAACACAACTTTTAATTATATATCACTGACCGAGCTTTGGTTATTGTGTGTCTTTTTCGAAAGTGGAACATTGGCCGAACGTGTTCTTTCTTAACGTAACTTTATCTTTCAAAGTTAAACAACTAAATAATAAAATATGCACTAAACATGTATAATATATATATGGATATTTTCTATTCAAACTTCTTGTAGTCAACATGTAACCCGATTCACAATTTGAATAGGATTATGTACAAACTTGAACCAAAATAAATTTACATAATGTGGTGTTCTTTACATTTTTGTGTATGTATTACTATTGGTAACATTCGCTTATAAAAATTGCATTTCTCTTTATGTTAAATATTGCTCGGGTAAATATTCAAATGCATATTTTTTATGATTGATATGTAATTTAGTACCTAGTTTCGTCGACTAGCTTTTGACCGTGAGTACATCCACTCGTAATTAAAAAAAAAAGTAAGTAGTCTATGGTCTTCCAGACTATGTTCTTCATCGGTGCCAAATTTATAGCGATCTATTTAG
>LD688931.1:5467058-5504125 GCA_003118335.3 Papilio memnon | reverse complement strand
TCCAGTCTATCCTCTACGTCTATGCCAAATTTATAGCGATCTATTTAGCCATTAGTAACACACATCCATCTAAACTTTCGCAATTATATAAATAAGAAATTACCTAATGTTAAATCATTTTACTTAAAAAAAATGTTACCATTTTCAAATGTTTCTAAAATGTAAAAGTGAAGTAGAAATTAGTGAGGTATAGAAAGTCAGCGAAATGTTATCTGCGAGCATCTGGCCTGGAGCCGGACTAATTGCGGCTTCATTTGATGTACGTGCGCCGAATTCCCCACGAGATGTACTCAACGGGACACATCGGTTGACAGAACGATGTCAGAAGGCCGTACTCACCTACTAATCTGTAGTTAGTTTGTAATACAAAAGTGTGCAAGAAACTCAAAGTGACGTTTACGAACTATCATACTAACATTTTAAATGCGAAAGTTTAGATGGATGGATGGAGATTTGTAGCCTAAACTGCTGAACCGTTCTCGATGAAATTTGGCATGAATCTAGAGGGTAATCTGAAGGAACACATAGGCTTCTTTTAGTTACAGCTCTCGTGGAATACATTAATTCTGTTTTTCTTGTTTACTCGATAATTCTGCAGCGGTTCAATATATTTTATTGAATTTTGCCACACAAGTTTGATGTAATAGTTGGGATGCAGTTCATCCCGGAAAAAGGTTTTTGTTTTTCTTTATACTGCGCAGACGAAGTCGTGGGCAGCAGCTAGTAGTTTGTAACATAAAAAAGTGTGCAAGAGATTCAAAGCGACCTTTACAAACATACAATATTCAGCTGAAGTGCTAGTTGCGCTACTCTCTCATGAATTTGCTCGCATGAGCAATGACCCAGCACTAACGCTATTAAAGATGTCACATTCAGCTCAAGTAGGATAATGTACTAGCTTAGCGTATACATTATTAACTTAAATAAAGTTACATAGAATAAGTGAGCATTTTACTTTATGTTACCGATAGACTGTAAATTTGGATACTTTAAAACCGTACTATGATTATATTTAAACTAGCTATCGCCCGGACTCATAAAAATAGGAAATAAAAAACAAAAGTAAGTAGCCTATGTGTTCTACCAGAATATACTCTACTTCTATGGCAAATTTCATCGAGATCCGTTCAGCAGTTTAGGCTACAAACTCTAACAAACATTAATCTAAACTATCGCTTTTTCTATATTAGTAAGAAAAATAATAAAATGTGTTAGCAAATTGAAAATGATGTGTCGATTTTCATTAAATAGAAGAAAACAAAGCGTTGTTATGAAGAAAAGAAAATTACATAACCCTATTAATATTTAGTGGTCGTTGTTTCGAACTTTTATATACGTATTGGGATATGATATAACACTTTGGGCAAAGGGTCCGTAAACTGAGTCCATTAATAGGGACAGGCCGACATAAAATATGCACACATCCATTTCGATGACATAATAAACGGCGAAAATATCCAATACAAAGCGCTCTGCGTCGCATATCCGATACCCTTTCATGTCTTATATATTTTTGTTTATCTATATTAAGCTTTTATTTTTCTGTCCGTAAAATTTTATCCATCTATGCTAAAGTACATAAACTTTAGCAGACGACCACTATAGCAGAGTTCACGCGTGTCGAAATGATCAAACGTCAAGACGATATCTAGTGTTATTACATTTAAATAAAAATAGGTCTTTCTTAGAACACAACAATAATAATTTAAGTAATTATAAATCTAGTACAGGAATATAACTTCTAGGTAAAGATGCATATTGAGTTATCTAATAATTAGTTCGTCTCATATTCATAAACCTGCTATTGTATAGCACAAGGTGAAGGTGTACCTTCACCTTAAAATTATTCAGGAATCCAAAGGTGTGTAGTGGGCTTTAGAAAGCTGTATTACCAAATCAAAGTTGGGTCTCTTTAGAATAAAAAAAACTCCTTACATCAACATCAGCGACGAAAACTTGTAACGATTTCTCCAGTAGAGAAGTTATACAGTACGTCGATAGAGTAGTGCCTCCACCCTACCGCGTCGCGCTGTGCCGCGCTAACCGATAATTCATATTAACTAGTTTAACAGCCGCCCCTAACTTTAATTACACTTTCTGATCGACTTGTTACGTTCCTTGTTACGTCATTTTTGTTTCATAATATCGAATAAGTTATCAACGCAATGTATTCAAAAATCAACATTCCCGTTGCTAGTCTCATAATGGCGCATTTTTGAAATAATTTCAATGGTTTTTAAATATTTTTTTCTTTTCTTTTTTAATATCAAAACATGAACATACGAGAAGTGTTTACGCTCGTTCAAAGGACGAAGCTTTCGTTTCCACTCTAGTGAATGTATTTGTCTTATTCGGGTTCAACATAAAAGGCCGTATATTTTGTTAAGGCATTTCTCTGGAAGTTACTGGACTAGAAATTAGGGAAATGTTAGCGAAAGTTTTGAGTTATTTTGTACACAAGCTTTTATGTAGCGAAAGCTGATGTGTGACTTACATAAGTTTTCTAATACTTTAAATAATATAGGTTAATAGAAACCTTAAAATTAACGAAAACCGTATGAAAATAAAGGTAAAAATTATTATGATACAGTTTTTTGCGTTTAAATAAAGGTTTGAAGATATCGCTTATTTTTATGAAAGTGTATTTTCTAAGGGACAGCCATGTTTGGGAATAAATGTCTCCTGAGACTCACAATTCTGCGCAGACAGTATTATTCTTACAGGCATTATATGTAAAAACGTACTTTACTGAAATCAAGACGTTGTAAGTAAATACAAATTGTTTTTGCTTTCAATTTTTATAGTATAAGATGACAAACGAGCAAGCGGACACCGGAATTTACCTGAATTGCGAAGCAACCTCTTTGCACAGACCGCATTTGCAGATTTTGTTGTTTACCTTCGATCAACAGAGTAAGGGATGCAAAGATCCTTTATCTTTGTGTCCTATTCTCCGCCAAACCCACTTGAAAGGAGAAGAAGACTAAATTTAGGCCTCCAGCACCACACTCATCAGAAGAAACGTGGAATTGCATCCACTTCACGTCTGTCTTCTGTGTGGTTGTGGTATTGCACCGGGCGAGCCCATCCGTGCAAATATGTTAAAGCGGGTTCTTGTTATATTTATTTAACAAGCTTATTTACTTTACTTAAACAAGGATTTATTATGAAAGCACGACAAAGCCTATCATTCATTCGCACGTCAAGCACAATGTCTCGGAACACCATAAATCATAAATCAACGACAACATTTTCTAAAGTCAATGGAAAACGCTGTTCATTGCGTTTATAAGTAAAATTTACTCACCTTAAAAGTTTAGAAATTAAATAAAGCCCAAAAAAAAATTAACTAGGTATCGAGAAGTTTACTTAGAAAAATATAAATAAAATAAATCATTTAAACCTAAGTGAGTGTTAAGAGGATTTTTAAAAACCAAACTCTAAGTAAAAAGGGCTGATGTTAATCTCTTTAAATGATAATCCTTATGTATTTACATTAAGTTTAAGTGCTTAAGAATACAATTAATTGTGTTCCAGCTTACATTAATTTTAGATGAATTTAAATAAATTTGACCAGGAATATATAGCATACGTATTTAAAATACCTATCCAAGAATGTATGGGTAACATGCAAGAAGTAGAAAAACGTGTACCATGTCCACATAAATACCATACGCTGCCTAACTTTTTATGGCACGAGGTTATCTATACTAATATAATAAAGCGTAAACACACACTTCTTTGTTGCCTAAGATGTCAGCAATTACAACACAATTTTGAATAATTCTTTCTTTAATAAAAAGCGCTACACTTACGTCATGCTTTAGGCATGACGTAAGTGTGCTTTTTATTTTCACGCCATTAATCTTAGGGGGTAAATATTTTGGATAAAAACCCTAATGTGGGAAAGAGACCATAAGTTGCTGCCAACATCAAGGAAGTAAGATTGCAATGGTTTGTCATCATGTCACTTTAACCTTTACAATTGATAATTTGACAAATGTAAACAGTAAAATAAAGTTCATATAATATCACGCGGATAAAGACGCACGCGATCAGCTAGTTTTAATATAAAACTGGAATTTTACGTGAATAATTCGTTCCAAACATTTTATAGTAACTTAGGATTCAATAATTCTGATGAAACTTAATAATATGACATAGGAATATTATTTATTGTGTTTCAGAAATTTTCTTGAGGTTTTCGTTTGATTAGTTCAATCTAAATAAGATTCGATATGTAGGTCCAAACTTAATATTCTTCATTTGGATCAAATCGAGCGAACTCTAGTAATTGAGAAATATCAATAGATATTTAGGCAATTGAATAACCAATATTTTTTGTACAAATATTTTGCAAACAAATTTAATTTCGTTGACATGTTTTTTTGAAATGACACGTCAGAATTAGTGCGTAAGATAATTTACGTTTTATTTCATGTTTAAATTTTACCCAAAATTGTCAAGTTGCGTAAAAGGATGAATGTGGAAGCGGAAAGATGTTTCAAGACCTCTAAATGGTGTCTTCATATCATTTTTGGTTACGAACTTTTCTTGTTGTAGTTAAAAATATTTATGAAGAAGCACCCTATGGAGGTTTCCTAATTTTTAATACGTTACATCATATTAATTGCTCTATGTAAGCGTATCCAAACAGAAATCCAATAATAGCAACCATTAGTTAATTTATTGACGTACATATATCGAGAGTAACGCCTTTGAATGCCTCTGAGCATAATTACTCGCTCCCTCGCATAATTTCCTCAATACGGAACTTCAATCGGAAGACTATTTTGAGGGAGAAATATTATATCAATTCCTTCGGAATATCGCAGATGATGTTTTTGTTTACATTCGATTTATGTAAAAAGGAGCAACCTTCAACAATATCTCGCTATGTATAGATTTTTATTATTAGTTAATTATCCGGCTACAGGAAATCATTCACTTTATTACACTTGAATTGTAAAATAATTAAAATATAATTTATTTAATAAAGAGGACAATCAATTTAAAATGTATCAAGAGAATAAACTCAGCAGCGGCCCAACTCTGGCGTGTGAACATTATTATGAAGCTCATTGAACGCTATTAAAATTTAAAGCGAAATAAATATTCTCGCTATCATTTCCTGTCCATAAGCCTTAGAGTACACTGAGAATTGAACTATCACGACCCCATAGAATACAGTTTTGTCAATATCTAATTCGACAAAAAGCTAAAAAATCAAAGTTATGTACTAAATGACCTCAAATAATTTATCAAATGTCTTCAAAAACAATTGGAAAGCTTTTTTCATTAACCTCTGAAAACCAAAGTCTTCAAAATTTCCAAACATCCCGAACAAACAAAGTGTGATATAACAACAAAACCCTTTAAATTCTCAAAGTTATAATTAAAGTTCTCTCGGTGTGTCTCCGGCACGCCGCGCATACGCGCTTAACGTAATGTTATCATGAACTTTAAAATTTGTAGTTGCATTGTTTTCCAGCGCGACGGCTCGGAAAATTTTGTTTGTCCACGCGCGTATCACGAGAACAGAGGCAAGTATTCATTTTAATATTTCAATTATTTATTGTTATATGTCCATGTTCATGTTGGAATGGCGAAATTAAAAATACACAAAGCTATCTGTCATAATTAACATTATCTTTGTAAAAGAAAAATAATAACACAACTTTTGGGCAATGGAATTCTATGCTTAAGCAGGCATAGAGCTATGAAAGTGACAGACACGGATTTTTATTTATCTATTATATTTTTCTGTTTCGTGTAAAGGTTTCTCTAACCAACTGCTTAGTAGAACTATTTTGTGAAATATTTAATTAATGTCTACATTAGTGCTATAAAATGTATAGAGCGAACAATGAACTCACAAATTAAATAAAAGGAAGTGGGACGTGCGAAGTGAGTGGAGTCTCACGCCGTCACTACGAGCACAATGACGTAGTTTAAATGAATTAAGTAACGATTCTCTACACAGCTGAAATGTACTTTGTGATAACCTACTTATTGGTTAAAGTATACTATTACTGATAATTACTTAAACATTAATAAGTTACAAGTATATCTTGAATAACTTATCGAAAGAAAAAGCCAGTTCAAACCTGTTTAAGGGTAATTTGTAAGTTTTTTTTAATTAAACTGATTATATAAGCACTATAGCTAAAGAAATCCTTTAATTGTACTATTTTTACATTATCTCTATATTGCACTTTATTCCAGAACGTTCAGGGAAATCAAATTAATTTCTCAAGTCCATCACTCTGTTTCGAATAACGCTGTAATACTCGTAACGTAACATAACAAGGAAAATCTCGAATTATTTATAACGATGTAATACAACGCCATTTCGTTTGATCATATGAGACAAAACGTTCCCATTTACTTATGTTTTGTGTTTTGATTTAAACTTCCCGTACATATGAAAATACATACCTAAATATGACTGCAGATTGTAGTTCTGTTCTTAACTCTACACTACACTCTCACTATATAGTAATCTTACTAATATTATAAATGCGAAAGTTTAGATGGATGGATGGATGAATGTTTGTTAGAGTTTGTAGTCTAAACGGCTGAACGGATTTCGATGAAATTTGGCATAGATGCAGATGAAAGTCTGGAAGAACACATAGGCTACTCACTTTTGTTTTTTCAATTCCACGCGGACGAAGTCGCGGGCGGAAGGTAGTAATACAATAAAGTTAGGTACAATCTTCAATCAATGTTAACATTTATCAGATAAATTAATATGTAGTCGAGTACATAAATATAATTTCCGTGCGGCCCGACTGCTCTGAGGTCGTTCACTAAGGAAATTACAGACCTATCGATATCAAAAGTCGAAGGCATTCCTATTGAATATCTATAATTCGGTTACTATTAGCCAATGGAGCGTTCCAAAGGAAATTGGAACAAGTCACTCGAATGATTTCAGATAACAGGGACATGTACCATTTACTATTTATTATTAGATTAATGAAGTATATTTACAACTAGCTGTTCGCGTGCGGCTTCATCCGCTTGGAATTATAAAAACTTTATTTCATTGCTTACATTTGTCAAATTATCAATTGCAAATGTCAAAATGACATGACATGATGACAAACCATGGCAATCTTGCTTCCTTGATGTTGGCAGCAACTTATGATCTTTCCCACATTAGGGTTTTTATCCAAAATATTTACCCCCTAAGTTTAATGGCGTGAAAATATATGGCCTAAAGCGTGACGTAAGCGTAGGGCTTTTTATTAATAAAATAATTATTCAAAAATATGCTGTAATTGCTGACATCTTAGGCAACAAAGAAGTGTGTTTACGCTTTATTATATTAGTACAGATGAATACTTGAACTAAATACGTTAGTACTCTAAATATTGCAACTAAGTTTATTATGTGGAGCTGAGTGTATCTTACACGAAATGTACACTTAGGTCTACAGCACTAGCTTAAGTACAAATACACTACGTTCCTAAAGTTAATCGTGATTTGTAATTTACCTTAAAAACTACTACGTGTTTATGTAGAGCTTTCGTTCACGAGTAAATCACACTTCATAATTATTAGAATTTTCTCGATAGTTAAATGATTATGAATGAAAAAACATTATTTAAACTTTCTAATTTCCGGTGACCCTGTTAGCAGATCGCCCGCGGCGCAAGGATTCGCAACAAATCTTTATAATCGAATAACTTTTGAAAACGAGTTTTGTCTTTAAATTCAGAATATAAACGGACCTTGTATTGAACAAAATTAATCGTCTACAATTAGAGTTACAATTTTAAAAACCCCTTGCCGGGAGAAACCTTTCATAAAAATGTATGCTTCAGAAAATTTGATTTACATTTTAAATGTACCGAAAAGTTATGTTATATCTGTGTGTTGTACATTACTTAAAAAAAAACTCGTTGACTTATTCCATAAATTTAATAATAGGAGGCTTATAAAAATTCCTTAAGAAATAAACAAAACTTTATAAGCCTAATAATATTTCCAACTCAAAAAAGACACCTAATAACATCACGTAGTGTCCAAACTTTTGCATTACGCGAAAACCTTTTAGACAACAGCGACGTTATTCGTAACCTAAATAAAAGAATTCAAAATTCGTAATATAAACATACCAAGACCCTTGGAAATCTTCATAAAATTAATTGATTTATGTCCAATAGAAGATCAACTCTATAACTGCAACTAAATGTTTTAAAAATAATTAAGTGTATCTTCCAAGTTAGATAACTTAAGTAAATGTGATTTATATTTTACAAATCTAAGGTTTACAATTTACACAATCTGCTTTTACTAATCCCCTATCCAAATAACATTGGACCATAAACTATTTGTATATAAAAATATGTGCACTAAATCGTGTGCACCATATCGTTTAATGAATGGCGATAAATTAAATAGAAATATAATAAATATAAGAACATAACTTTTCCATTCATACCTTTATAATATTTGTTCCGGGGCCCGAATATCAGAGGTCTCACGACCGCGTAGGCTTCTACGGAGCCCCGACCATTGTTACTGGCAACAAAAGAGGACGGTAAATAATTCGGAATTTCTATACACCTAGTAAATAGTCATATTTATTAAGTCAAATAAATAATGTTAAGTACTATTCGATAAATACAATTGATTTTTGTTTCTTTACGTTGTGGAAAACTACCTCATTAGTATTACAATTTTTCACAACTTTGAATAAACTATAGCATAACCATTGTGTGATTGTCGATTGTTTCGCAGCCGATTCAACTGTTTGCACAACTAAAAACAAATACTGTGCACACCTCCATATAAGATCATAGGAATCAACGCGAGACTAGACAGTTGTACGATAGTTCAGTTTCAGGTGTGCGCGCGCTCTAAATGTTTGAATTGATAACAAAAAAACATGTTCAATTCGTTAATATCAAATAACTACATTTTCACAACACAAAGATAAACCAACATTAATCAAATTCTAAATCAATTTCTACGAGTTGATCTTTCTAATTTCGATATCGAATACTTTTTACCAAATTGGACGGATAAAAAAATAAGTAGGACATTTCAGTAGAAATGGAGATATTTTCTTTTCGATAAGTCCTTTCTCGGTCGATTTCGTTTTTCGTACCGTGTCTAGTCAATCTAGTTCCCCGAAGTAAAGTTTTTGCTTCAAATACGTAAGTACTTATAACATGTCTATTTTCGCTTACTTTTTAACGAAACGCTATGCGCTGAATTAATACAAATCTGTCGCGGTAGTAGGTATTCAGAATGAACTAAATAAAAATAAAGCTGTTTTTTTGCTTTAAATATAATTTCGTTTGGAATAAAAACAACCACCATTTCAACGTTTTGCTTTGTTTACACAAGTAATTAGAAATGGAATCTTCGTTTGCCGCAATTATATGGATTTTGAAGAGCAATTACAAACGTGAGTAAAACATAATTAACAGATATATTTACTGAATAGAACCTGACTACCTCGCTTATAATCAAATTTTGTTTACCTTTAAATAATATGCTAAGGGGTCAATATTGAAAAGTATCTTATACATTAGTATCGTTTGCGCCGCTTATAATCTGACAAACGTCATTTTTTTAACTCGTTTATTAAATAACGTTTAATTTGTGTTCGGGGGTAAGTTTAATTTCAAAAATGTTTGCGCCAAAGAGCCTGTTTCTAGTATTTCGACAACTTTTTCTTAAAAATACCATTCCATAGAATATAGTAGTAAATTGTAGTAAATTGTCATGGAGTATATATTTTATGTCAAAGTGCAATTAACCGTGCTCAGAGATGTTTATTAGTGAAGCAATACCTTAGTGTACTCGAAGATTAAAAATATTAATTGACACATACGAACCACTAAAGTACCGTTAAGTAACCATAAACTGTCTCTGAGTGCGGCAACCTCGAACAATTGTAATTGCCCAGTTTCATGGAAGTAATAACACTGGTTACCTTAGTTGTGAAGTTGTAAAGCGCTACTGTTAGTGATCGCTTTGATGTGGCCGGATTATAACTTAGTTTATCTGTTTCGGATAACTTCGGACAGATTTCGAGTTCAAGTTTACGGCGAATTACTTCAAATAAACGGGACTTTGGTCAACAAGATTGTTCTACGTTGATTTGATTTAATGATTTACATATGCTGCGTTATCTGTTTGAACCAAAAATTCAAAAACTATTTATTAAAACATGAAAAAAAAAATACATTGTAACTATTTTTAAATAAATTTCGCGAACGGATGAAATTATAATTTGACACTGTTAAAATTAGTTAAAGAAGAAGTGTAGATGGCTATTTTAATAAAAAAATCTTCGATTATGACTTTTAGTTAAATTGCGACAAATGGGCGTCCAATGGGCGCATAACTTTAACAAAATACCAGTGTTTGGACATTGAAAACGCGTAACATTTGCTATTCTAATAATAATATATTATCCCTATTTTCTGAACCTGTCACTAGATAAAGTCGCTCTAACGTGAAATATTGTTTAACGTTCAAACTGGGAGCTTAATTAAAATGTCATTTCCATTATCAATTACAAAGGCAAATACAAATGTAAGATGAAAGTAAATACAATTAGCCATAAATTCACATTGAACAGCAATAGACAGCCGCACAGCGTTGATTGCGTGTTCTGTTTTACCTTTATTATGTGGTTTGAAAACATTTGATCTTCATTAATGTGACATCTACTACTACCAAAAATATTTTAAAATACATTATTAAATCTTAGAGAATCCAGCAACTAACAAATAACATGAAAACCACACAGAAGACAGACGTGAAGTGGGAGCAATTCCGCGTTTCGTCTGACGAGTGTGGTGCCTGAGGCCCAACTTTAGTTCCTTTCCCGTTCCGCCCTTTTCTTATAAGGAAAGGTTTGGATGGGAAAGTAGATTTGACGGTGGAGGAGACGCATAGGAAGGGGAAATATCCTCTTTATGTGCGTCTCCTCCTCCGTCGATTTAGGGTAGGCAACGCATCTGCAATTGCGGATATCTATGGGCAGCGGTCGCTTCGCCATTTCGGCGGATTTAGGTGGCCGCTTGCTCGTTTGCCACCTTATCGTATAAAAAAAAAAAAAACATAGTCTCGCTTTGATTCCTATGAGCTTATGTAGATGTGCGCACACTACTCGATTTTTAGTTGTGCAATTAAACAGTTGAATTGGCTACGAAACGATAGACAATCGCACGACACTTGTGCGATATTTAAGTCAAAGGTGTTCGCCCGCTCTTAAACGTAATTTATTTTATTGTAAATAGTTTCACTATATAAAAATTATTTAATGACAACAGTACAGACCGGCACAGATGTCTGTCGCGCCCCGTCTGCGTCTGTCTAGTTTATTTCAAGCGAGCAGCAGGTGGAAAATCAAAGGGTCGCGTGGCCAGCGGGCCGTGCGCTCGCCGGCCTGGGCGCACTTGGATACATACTGGAAAAGGAAAATCTACTTGCGATAATGTTTCAATTGTATTAAGATATTTCATAGTATATAGTTATATTTATTTTTTACTGGCCATTGTCATAATGACGATCATGAAGTAATTTTTAATTTACCTCTAGTTTCTTCTAAAAGATTAAAGAGAAACTAGATAATATCTTCTTTTTAGAAATATATAGACTATTGTTGCATTAATATAAATTACACCAGTAAACTGCGTGTAACAATATCCTTTTATACATATGCGATCAAAAACCGGAAGGAAAAAGGAGCAATTCCAAGCCCTCGCTTCGTCCGGATTTGATAAATTACTTACATAAATTTTCAATTCCCAAGTCCGTACGGAACAAACAAACCTTTCACACTAATGAGCTATAAAATAATGCACACCGGCATAATTTCCACTCTCCAGTCTATATTAACCTAATGAAAAATAAATTTACATTAGACCTATCTGGCCTTTTATGCAAATGATCTCAGCGGAGTTTTAAAGTACATTCAATACCCGAGTTGTTCAAACAGCTTTTTTATGCACGAGAACTACGGTAATTGATATTAATATAATCACTAGTTTTTATATTAGAATTAGTAAAATACCACTTCATATGGTTAAAGTAAACGCTTGTCGGTTATGATTGTTAATTGTCGATTGTTTCGTAGCCAATTCAACTCTTTAATTTCACAACCAAAAAATCGAGTAGTTTTCGCACCTCCACATAAGGTGATAGGAATCAAAGCGAGACTAAACAGTTGTGCGATAGTTTAGTTTCAGGTGTGCACACGTTTTAACAATGAGACCGCTGCCGCTGGTAACATGAAGCAATTAATAAACTGCGTAAGCAACGAGATTCTTATCACAGCTAAAACATGTCACTAGGAAAAATGACTATTATTATAAATGCGAAAGTTTAGATGGATTTATGTGAGAATTTTCTCTAGAACAGCTTATTGGATCTCGAAAGGCAAAGAAAGGTGTGGGCAGTCAGGAAGAACGCATAGACTAATTACTACGTTTTTTTATTTAAATTTCGCGGATAGAGTCGCGGATAAAAGCTTGTATATAAACAAAGATAAACAGAACGGTTAATTAGATATAAATGAAGAAAAGGTGTCAAGTTAATAAGTACTGGTGACCTTAACTGCATTAAATATAATGTTTTCAATACAGCGTGTGTCAGGTCAGGGCAGGGGTGGCGAATGGTCAACATAAAGCGGTCCGCACGGAGAGGATTATCTCTCCGCGACCGTAAAAAGAGATCGCCCTAATCCAGGGATAAGAACTCGCGTATAATCTGCCTTAATTAAAAACTTACTTACTCCGGATATAAATTCTTAAGATTCAATTAAGTTATTAAAACAAAAAAAGACTCATTCAAGTTATTTTACACAGAAATCTCGTAAGATTTCAGATCCAGTAAACTTTTACTTTACTACTTGGCTTTGATTTTAAGTGACTAAAACCTTTTTAGGGTATTCGTAAAAAATTTTACAATTTTTTTTTAAATCGTACATTTTAAATAGCAACCCCGTATTGAGTATGTGATGAAAGAATAGATTGAAAATTATCTTTAATTTTCATAACCTTTCAATAAGTAAAACGAGTCTTTTGTATGAAGTTATTGCCTTAAAAAGTGAAGTAATCTACAACTAACTTAATAAAGCTGCTTAAGTTCTTTTACTTCAAGATGCTATGACAAAATTGCTTAAGAAATATGAAGATATGCTTGAATAACTCTACATTTATATTTTAATTAAGTTTCATGAGCAGTCTTTATATCTCGACTGTAATAAGAATTAACTTCATTTATTCCGCGCGCCTCCTTATAATAATTACTAAGAATATTCCACCAGGCAATTGTCTACAATGGAAATAAATGTATGTAGTTACCAGCGAGATTAACCAAGATAATTAACCATGTCATCTCATATAAAACATGACTCACATCTCACCTTATGAGGTAACTTCTGCACTAAGGGTCCCCCTTTAACAATTTACGATTCTCTGACAGTAAATTATAATTTTACATATAACATATGAAGTTGTGAAGAATAAAAAGCAACTATTATCAAATGTTAAGTTAAGAATAATTTACTTCTCTTAAATTAAGTTAATTACGGTACCGCGTGTTATTTCCTCACGTTCAACGAAATTAAAGCTCTAAAACGTGTAAAGCTCACTAATTACAAATTTAACGCCTCATGTAAAGAAGTTATACGAGTGTTCTAATTAAACCGATTATTAACATTCGGATTTCAAGCTGTTTTATAAAATCAGAGATTAGCAGTTGAGGCGCCGATTGTCTAGTGATTAAGAGTACTGACTACTGAGCGCACTCGTGAATTCTATTCCCATTTCGCCTAAGTATCGCAGAACTGTTGAGCGATTGTCTATTGTTTCGCAGCCCATTTAACTGTTTAGTTGCACAACTAAAAATCGAGTAGTGTGCGCACCGCCATATAAGCTCATAGGAATCAACGCGAGACTAAACAGTTGAGGGATAGTCCAGTTTCTGGTGTGCGCACGCTCTTATGATCCATAAGCACAAGCTTAAAGCTTAATTATGTTCAAAAGATATGTTAATATTTTAAGAATAATACTATATACACAAAGATTAAATTATAAAAGACATTTTTTTTATTTACAGTTGGACCCAATATGAGATTACTCGAATCGCAGCGATGCGTACATTCAATAGAATCGAACCGGGCCAACATGACAGTGAATGAAGGTATTTCGCAACGTAACAGTTTTTCCGACATATCCGTAGTTATGTAGTTTATTTGCATCGGGCACGGTGGGCTGGAAAATCAAAGGGAAGGTCGACGAAGCGTGCTGTTGTCTATACCATGTTAACATGCGATACAAGCCTCAAATGCAGCTATGAAAAGTTGACTTGAACTATTTATCCGTCTTACGGTGAGTGGGATACATGTATAGTATTGCTATCTCTCTTATTCGCTTTGATAAAAATAGTGATAACAATTATGTCATTTTACTACTGTCACGGCATTTGATTACAAATATAATATTTACTAGCTGTTCGCGTGCGGCTTCATCCGCGTGAAATTAAAAAAAACTCTATTGTTTACATTTGTCAAATTATCAATTGCAAATGTCAAAATGACATGACGTGATGACAAACCATGACAATCTTTTTTCCTTGATGTTGACAGCAACTTATGGTCTCTTTCCCACATTAGAGTTTTTATCCAAAATATTTACCCCTTAAGTTTAATGGCGTGAAAATATATAGCCTAAAGCGTGACGTAAGTGTAGGGCTTTTTATTAAAAAAAGAATTATTAAAAAATATGCTGTAATTGCTGACATCTTAGGCAACAAAGAAGTGTGTGTTTACGCTTTATTATATTAGTACAGATTTTACCTCTCTGACTAACCGCTATTTTTGCACTATATAGTTTACGGTAATAGTTAAATGGAAGGATTTGAACCTTGGTCCACGTGATTGGATGTCCGTACTCTAAATATTAGCATATTGGAGTTTCTAAAATGTTTTCAATCAGAATAAATTTTGTGATAACTACGTCATACCTGAAGAGACGTAACATCTCTAAGGTTTCCTCATACATAATTCTACGCAAAACCTCATATAAAGTCAAACGTAGTTTTAATTTGGCCGTCTTAAGTAATGAGCGTATCAAATAAGTTTCACAGAAATTACTGTATCATAAGTTTACCTCGAAACTTGTTACTAAATGTAAATTTCACCAGCTGAGGTACCGCCCACTCACCAGAACTTATGTATAAATGGATTAAATCTTAACATGCGTATTTTGGGGTTATGTAAAATTTGAAACTTTAACATTTTAGATTTATAAGGTTGTAATACAAGATATTTACGAGGCTTGTATTAAGTTTCAACTTACAGTAGAAAACACAAGATCGTAATGGAAGTAACTAAGCGAATTTATTTCTGGAAAAAACATAAAAAACAATATTTAAATTATATTACAACCAATTCTCCGTTATCATACTAATATTATAAATGCGAATGTATAGATGGATGGATGTTTGCTAGAGTTTGTAGCCTAAACGGCTGAACGGATCTGGATAAAATAATAATAAATTGGCATAGATGTAGAACATATTCTGGAAGATAACATAGGCTATCATTATTTATTTTTTAATTCCACGCGGACGGAGTCGCGGACAAAAGCTAGTTATGTAATCATGATATAAGTATGAAAATATGGTATTCGTTTTTTATATATAACTTATAGACTAATTGTTTCAATGGTTATGCATCGAATTTTTATGATTGACATATTCAGAGTTACTAAGTCATTTACTTAGTATTAGATTTATGGCAAAACCCTAAGAACTACTATTAGTTACTAAATAACAAGTGCTTGTACGGCAGGAAACGCCGTCTTGTTTCAGACTTAAGGCGTCTATTACTTTCGAAGGTTTCGTGACAAATATAATAAGGAACAGAATTTAATAAGAAATTTCATTGAGAAGATATTGAGTTCTAATTAAATTCCTCCTTTGTAATTAAAGCCTTTCTGTAGCTGAACAAACAATTGACTTGTAATAAAGTCTATGGAACAGAATAACACAATTAATACACTAATAACAAGGGTAAGTGGCGATGAGACGAGACATTATTCTAAAGCTATCTGTCATTTGAATCGTAGTAATATTAATATTAAGCCCTTTTAATGCACATTAACTGAGTAGAGTTAAATAGTTTTGTGTTTTCTTTTATAAGACATAATCTTTTGGTAAAAGACAAGCAATACCAATAGCGATAGCTACAATGCAAAGCATATTCAAAATAATTCGTAGCTCTTCATAGGAGTTTCGTAGCGGGATCGTAGCATACATTTAAATGCAATCGTTGTGTTTGATATTTGTTTTCATTCGTTGTCTACACAATCGGGTACAACCTGCTGATTCGAAGCTTTTGAAATTGCTTCGTGATATCAGCTGTTTTAAATACATGTAAAGTGAAGATGAAACAGATTTTATTGTCATTCAGAGAGTTTCGTTTAATGTGAAAACTCGAAGAGCGAACCTTAAGAAAAATATAGATTTTCAAAGACTAGCAAGATGTATGTGTGTGTATTTAATCAAAAAAACTTAATAATATTATTACATTTCTGTCATTCGGAAAAAAAAATGTAAAAGTTATAATCGATCTATGCTACAAAACAAAGCAAACTAATTAAAAGAATCTGTCAATGTGATTCCGACTCTAATCCGTTTGATAGAGCCTAAATCTGTAGTGCACTTGAACAACTCCATCAGTTGGTGTGACCGGCGCACTGCCACTGCTGCCGACAACACGCAATCAACTTGGACTTGATCAAACAACGCATGCGTTTTAGTAATATTTTAGTATCACAAAAACTAACACCGTTCTATTAACACCCTTCACTTAAATATAGATAAATAAAAATAATAAATTATAAAAGCTTTTATCGCTTAAAGTTTTTTATACCCAAAATACAAAATCCCATTTTTTTCGCCACACGGGCTTGCCTGATGCCTAATTTTAGTACTCTTCCTATTTCCGCCATTTTCGTACAAGGAAAATATGAGAAGGCAAGTGGAAGTGGACGTCCTCTACTATGTTGATTAAAGCTAGGCAACGAATTTGCAATTACTTTATTCTATAAGAAATATAACTTTAAACAAGAAGGCAGTTGTAAACTTGAATGGTACAAGACTGGCAAAACACTTTAGTAACTTAGGCTAAGTTCCACTTAAAGCTGTATAATGTTTTAACAATTAACTCAGTTTCCGGCAATAAATGTCTCCTGTTACACTTGCTCCGAAAATTCCTAAAAAGTTTTACTTCGTTACAAGAACTTACAACGTCAATGAAAGTTAGCAAAGTGAGTTGATAGCGAGTGTAAGATGGAGCAGAAATCGATACTAAGCGAAGTTGCCAAGGTTTTTCGATTGCTTTCATTACGAAAACTTTGACAATTAGGAGCTACTGACTGAGATATTACCTTAGGAACAGATGTGAAATTACATTTATTACCTTTTGTATAACTTGCGACAAGTGTACAACTTTATAACCTAAAATTGATGACTAATTATGAAAGATTAAGTTGATAATGAACTATTGAATGACTTCAAGTCTCGATTACCTATATAATAGTTTAGGTTAATGAGTAATGTTAACTAACTACTCGTCTGTCGTAACTTTTATAAAACAAAAAACACGTTAACCGTGTTGAAGCACAAAATACATTTAAAACTGGAGCGTAGCCCGAAACGATCCTCATAAAAGTTTTAAGACGCCGCAAAACTAGACTTTAAAGAGAGCGGAGAGCATTATTAAAACAATACCTGAGTGAACTCTCATCGAAGTTTATTCAATCATTTTCTTACAAATTTTAACTCGGTAAGAAGAATTCACGGTTTTTTTACACTTATTAATAATTTTGTGAGTGATTTTTGTGAACTTTTGGTTTCACAATTATTAAGTGAATTAAAAATGACGTTAGCTATTCTTCATAACTCATAATATTAAAAAAAAAGATTTCAAATTCCACTCGCAATACCTTTTTTCATTACCAAAACATCTTTTAACGTTTTCACATTGTATTCTTTAAAATCTTTACAAAATACAGTCAATAGATGGCGTTATTTTATCTATTTCAGTCAACATCTTATTAACAAGAAATACATCGTTGTTTGTACTTTTAGAAGAAGTATTTTTTCTAGACAATTAATAGTTTTATTGTTACCTTTAGTTTAGTATTCATGTAATAAAATGTTTTATTTGAAATGTAACAACATCGAGTAATACAATAAAGTGAGCTTAGACTTCTAATACAATAGTCAAAGCGCGCTTGTTAAAATGTTGCCAGTTAAACTTTTAGGACATCACAAAACTGCTCGTTACATGTTCATAAGAAAGTTTTAAGAACAAAACAAAATCGTTAAATAAATTTTATTCGAGTAATAACTATTTTATTTGTTGAGCGACGTTTCATTGGCATGTTATAATAAGCTCTCGTGTTTTATTACGAGACGGAGTGATTTAGTATTTCAGCGCCATCTATTTTTGCTCGTATAGCATTATTTTAAATCGATCAAAGATCAAATCCTTTTGCAGGCACAGAGCCTAAAAGTAAAAATGTATTTAAGCCATTTTAAATGTAACAATAATGTCCTTCAACGGACGTCACAATAGAACATATTCCATATTCATTAAATTTTCACGGCCAATTATACATACGAGAGAAACGAACGTTGCGGTTAATGCTTGAATTTGGGCAATAAATAAATTACTCGAGTCTTACTGCGGATCTCGCAAGAAGTTTCTTGATTAAAATCTGATAACTCTCGCGTAATTATGTACGGAGGAAATTACTTAATCACATCAAACTTTCATACACGATGAAGCCGAATGTTGTGGATGCCTGCCTAACTAACTTTGACTGTTCGTTAAAAATATTAATTGATTATAATATTATAAACCGATAATCCTAACTAAGTGCAAACCGAAATAACCATAAAATATTTTCTACTATTCGAAAACATTAATTATGTGTTCGAACCTGGGCTTAAAATAAGTTCCTAGTAATTATTTCTATCACTAATTCATTGAGCAAGTACCAAACAAACTAGGTTCCTACCTCGTCATGATAGTAGAGCTTAGTAGATGTAGAGTGGTCACCCACGATGAAGCCAAGACGAGCACAATACCCGTCTATATTTATATTTATACTTTAAAAAGTTGATAGCGGAACTTTCAATACAAATAAAAATATATATACTATAAATAATATATATATAATATATAAATATATATATAAAATACAAATAAAATTTTAAAGGACTGAGAAGTTTCTTGCTCTAATTGAATACCGTTAAAAAGGCAATACATCATTTTATAATATTTACATGTTTTATACTAAAGGAGGTACACAAACGTAGATAACCGTTGAGTACTCTTCGCATCCAGTCATGTAACTTGAAAATTAATGTGTACATCAAGATCAACAGAATCGATCTCCTCATACATATTGTTACGAGTTAAATTGACCATTCATCCGTTAACATTAGGGTCGATAATGGAACGTAAGCTGTGCTCTAAAGTCGCGTAAAAGTCCTTCGCCGCTTGTACATTGTTAAGGGCCGGGAAAGGGTTCCGAACTCATTTCACTCTCGCATTATGTTTTAATGGAATCTATGTTAAAGTAATTAAAAAGAACGAAGCTTATTTATACATCAGTATTTAATACTGAATACTTTAATCTAAGTATATTGTGGTTAGAGCGTATTAAAATCCGTTTTCCAGTTATGTATTATGTTCAAACAAAGAAATCCCGATGAATTGAGAACCACCTCATTGTTGAAGTTTGTTAAAAATAAAATAAATATCTTGTTTCACGACAGTTACCATTTGAAGGTTCAACTGATGTAAAAAGTAAGAGCTTTACCAAAAAAATAGTTTTTACCGTCACTAGCGCACCGTGCGGATTTTTGATAAATAATATCTAAGATATGAAATCTTGAACAATAAATAATGAAGTATTTATAGAGAAATCTAAACTGTAATTCCAGTCAGCGGTAATGAAATCGTTTAAACTCGCGTTTAACTAAACTGTGTCTACGTTTTAATACAGTTTGTTACGTAACCCTTTGTAAATTTAAACATACTACGTCTCACTGTGTAACCTTTTGTCAGAATTTACCAAACAAAATTCAGAGTGATTTTGTTCAATTACAAATAAAAGGGTCAGTATCTCTTCAATACTGAAACAAATTCTATTCACAATAAGATTAAACATTCCGATTATTCAAGGCGAAAGGTTTTAAAAATATTACAATGTCCCTAAACTCTAACAATATGGGACAAACGTCAATCTTAAAACGATCTTTTGATATACTATTCTCATTTCCTAATGGAAATGTTACATTAGATATGTACAGAAATTCAGTATTTTTATAACCTAAGATACATCACGATGATGATTGATATTTTACTTTAGCCAGAACATAAATAAAACATTCACAATATTCGTTAATATCAACATACATAGAACGACATCTAGCGGGCAAAAGAACAAATTAAATTAATTAAGTGTTTAGGATCACGATGCTACGCGAAGTATGCGCTCGGGTCAGATGGTATTTAATAATTTGAAGAGAATGACTTGTTCGTTTTTCTAAGGATCTCAACTTAAGGTATAAATATATAATATAATTGATGACGATAAGTCTTATAATTTATATTTATATTTTTATATAACTACTTCATGATGTAATAATTTGGCAACTTTATCCACAAATTAAATGTATATTAAACGTCAGCTTTTGATCAAGAGACTCTCGAGATACGTTACAGACTGAAACGTAATTTATTTATTGCCTAAACTTGTGCCTTTAACTACGGCACGACGTCTATCATATGCTCGCAAATAATTGCTCGTGAATATTTAATGGCGACGGAATATTATGTGCTATAATTACTTACTTGTACTAAGACTATAACAAATTCAAAACTGCGGTGAAACTGCATGAAAAATTTAAGTAATCATATACGTCTATGGGCATCTGACACACATATATAATAATTTTATTATATTACAATAGATGGCACCACTAGGATAGCTATCATTTAAAACAATCATTAAGTAACACTAAAGAGGATATTATATTTTTATTGGAATTACCAATTCTTGGTATTTTTATTTATATAATAAGTTAATTGTATAGACCCGATAAGGCTAGGTCTAAGATTAATGTTACGAAATCTTTATTTATTGCGTACTTTGAATTTGTTTTCGTTCCACGGAGAGTTTATTAACTGAGTCGGACGCAAAGCTCTCGAGAGATCAAATTAAGTAAGACAACATTTCAAGTGTTCCACACTATTTGGGATTCGTGAATATTTGAAATATCCTTTGAAACTTTAACTATCTAAATCTCTTAGAAAGTAGTTTAACTTCCTGAGTTTGATCGTACGTATAGATTGTTTAGGTACTCAGAACTATCATTTATATTTAAAATAAACTTATTAAGTAAAATTATTAAAAACACTATAAAATTTAGCCATAATTTTTTACCATATCCAGATTTACAGGTAAAATTTACAACAATAACGATAGATGGCGCTTTTCCAGTACGTAAAAAACGCAGTTCGGTATAAGACCTGAATTATCATTATAATATCAGTATACATTTTAACCGTATAGTACACTAAGACTACATTAAAAGCACATAAGCCTGGCTTACGGTTTCCTGGTCCATCGATATAATGGCACTGTATTTTGTGCAATATTCCGCAGAATTCGTTGCATTGCATTTTGTAGAAAATGCCGCGATATTCCTAGCTTATTGTATTTATTTTATCTCGATGGAGCTTTATTATAAATACAAAGCACAGGTCGTTTATTTACAGAGAAACTAGTCTTTATAAATATCATCCCTTTTGATTTATCCTTTCAATGGATATTTATAACTAGCGATTGCACGCGACTTTTTCCCCGTGAAATTCAAATAAAAAAAATTTAACCTATGTTACTCACTGATAACGTAACTTTTTAATGGTGAAAGAATTTTTGAATTCGGCCCAGTAGTTTTTGAGTTATTTCAATACATATAAGGATACAAATATTTCCTCTATAGATAAGTGTAATTATTTAATTAAATTATTGATTATGACACGTAAATACTCGTATGGTAATTAAAAAGGTAATATTGCATTACAATAAATTATTACGTGCATTTAAGGTGGAGATAATCCGGGCGATGGCCGGCGTTAATTGCCATTATCCGCCTCTTATCCGGATTATCAGAACAGGTTCAGTTTTAATCCGGGCATAATCTCTCAATGAATGTACCCTCATATTTATATTGGGAATATAAATTCATATTTACCGCACGTAAAAGTTTCGTAAACCCACTAATAGTTTTAGAAATAAACATTTTTGGTTTAAAATTTTCACCGGGTTTCACTATAATGTTTGCTTACGATATTTTTCATGTTAAAGTATTTACATAAAATTAATAATTAAAATCAGATTTTATGATTACGTAAAATTTCCCTTAGAATACATTTTTTATGAAAAAAATTAATGATCATTAAACCGGCCAAGCTGTTTGATCAGATGATTTTAGTTTTTTTTCTAGATGGAGAACATAGAATTACTGCCACATCTCAAGATGAAAATATCAATAAAACTTTTGGATTACTTGCCATTTCAATAATTTTGTGAAAGTCGTTCTGCATTACACACACAAATATATTATATTCACATGCATGTCTGTTTGACGCATAATTTCCTGAGGCCGCTGGCGAGTTTTCTTAAAAAGAAATCCGCAAAAGATCATATCCGCGATGGATACTTCATAACGGAGATTACTTGCGAGCGCAGCCAGACCAAATAACTAGTGTAAATGTTTACCTTGGAGCAATATTGTGAAGATTATTTGACATGTTTCTATAATAAAATAGAATTTATTATTATTTTCTTGGTAAGTAAACGTAAAATAAAATTATTGCATAAATATTTCTCCAAACTACATTTTAAAAACTTTGTTATTATAATATTTAATTAATTATTGAATACTTGCTGTCGCCCTCGAATAGTAGGTAGCTTTTATGTTTTTCTAGACTATGTTCTACATCTATGTGTTTTATCGCGATCCGTTCAGCCTTAAAGTAAGGTTAATATGTCTAATTTAGAAATAATTTGGAATATTTCAAATTGCAATTAATTATATGCCACATTGTAAATATTCTGACTGAATTTAAAAAATGTAAGCACGGAAGGAAACGGTAGACCTAACCTTTTCAGTATAAATTCGATTCATAAATAATTAAGTCTATGTAGGCCTTGTTTATATTTATTCTCTAGTCCAACTGGACTACAAAAGTATCTGCAACAGACTTTTAAATTAATTAGATTATTTATATTAAAAGCGAGGCCTGTATCTAATTAACTTTTGTTCGTAAAAAACTTACATAAATAAGAACATTTTTAATTCAAACATATTTCATCATAATATGCTTTAGAAGAAACCGTTGTGTTGTGTGTGTTTTTAAATAATTCATAAAATTCTAATATTTTAAATGCATTCCGTAATTTTATTTTGCATCATATTTTCTACTGTTATAAAATACGTGTTCTATATTTGTTAGTATTTATTCATTTATTATTTTTTAATATAACGTTAAAAATGAACATTGCATCATGTCGCTGAAATTATATTTTGCGTTTCATTTATCTTATCTTACTAATACTAATATTATAAATGCGAAAGTTTAGATGGATGGATGAATGTTGTTAGAGTTTGTAGTCTTTTTTAAAGTCGCGGGCGACAGCTCGTTTTGAATAATTTCGAACCATCATAGGTTGGAATTTATGGGGGTAACGATTAACAAACGTTGATCAATAAAGTTTGTGTACGGAGAAGGAAAACCTATTGTGTCACAGAGTGAGATAAGATAAGATAACAAGGACATGATGATTATCTTGTACTAACGGCTATTGAAAATTATCATGTGAAGTCTTACGAAATACGATCTTGCTTAATAAATAAAAATATCCCGAGAGCAGTGTAGTTATACACTATTGTGGTAAAACATTTAACGTTGATATAAAGAATATTAGCGGCGACCAGAGTAAAGCACGTGTTTAGCTAAACGATGTCTCGCTTCATTTTAATATATTATAGAAAAAGTTTGTATTGTTTTAAGGTATAAATTTTCAAGTGAGAATACGAATCACATTATGTGTTACGTCACGACTTTTTTTATCGAACCTCTCAAGTTGATGACTCGATAAGTACGCTCGACTTGCCATCAAGATAAGAGGAAGTTATAAAACGTGAATTGACCTATTTTTATCCTAAATCCATTTTTAATCTGTGACCCGAAAAGATTCTTGTATCGTAAGAACTTCATTAACTTTGTTAATAAAATACGCCTTCGGGCGAGCGCGGTGAGATACAAGTGGGTTTATTTTGAATGTGGCATACGTTTTTAAAAGGGATAGGACTCAGTTTAGGAGCCCAATAGTTTTATTTTATTACTGACTACATTTTTCCCGCGATTTCGTCCGCGCGGAATTAATTAAAAAACTAAGTAAACTGCCGAGGTGTACTTCCAGACTATGTTCTAACTACATCTGTGTCAAATTTCATCGAGATTGAGTAATATGGGAGAAATATATAGTACTAAACATCCATCCGTCTGAAGTGTGTCAAAGTGTGAACACTTTCCCATTTATAATATAAATTAATAGCCCTTATTACCCTTATTACATTCAATTTAAATGAGAAATTATCAGAAACCTATCTAAACATTTTTACCTTACTACCAGACTTGTTAATGGCTGACATGTTTGTATCATCAATTTGAACATCGAAAACTTCAAGCAGTGAAGTGTTAATAAAAATTTTCATTTCAATAAAATTCGAATAAATCATAGAAAAATAATATATCAAATTTGTCAATTTATTGATGCAAATTTAATGTAAAATATTGCAAAACATTAAAAGTTTTATGGTCCTTTGAGTTATTTAAGTCCTTCCTTCGAAAAGAACCTTTTGAAGGTTTGGTTCCCTCGATTTCTTTTGAACTTTTTGTGAATACTTGAAAAGTTGTTTCGTATCGGAGTTCGGACCTTCGTGCGATCATAACAACTGAAGTTAAATGTCAAGAGATCTGGATGAAAACGATTAATTCACGTACGATTTAATTTAAGATTATCTACGTAGGAAACTGTTTACAAAATTATAAATTAAAATAATTTATTTTTATTAATTTATACTTAAACAGTATATAAATAACTCTGTATATGTAAAATTATTTTAAAAGTAAATTCGTATATTCTTTACTAATTTTCCTAAAGTCTACGAAAAAAAAAATCACTGTTTTCTAATTTTTAGATAATCTTCATTTATTCTTTTATAAAACAATAATTATTTAACATATAAAACACATGAAAATACAAAATTCCCATACAACTTACCGCAATCAGAAACACAAGTCACACACAAACCACTCACGTGTTTTATCTCGTAGCCGCGAGAGCGCGCGCTTTCCCGCCCTTCTCCCGTCGGCGTCCTACGGGAACGAACCGAGCACTGAACGTAGACCACCTCGGACAGTGCTCGCGGCGTCACGCATGCGTGTCAACGCACCCATCAGGTGTGGGACTTCTGTTTATGTTACTGTTTGCATTTCTCAGCCACGCTAAGTGCTACGCCGTAGCAGTGTCGTGACAAATTTACTTGATGAAATATTTTATGCAGTTGCAGAATATTAATTTTTAAAATTTGAATAAAAGTGTATTTTAAAATCTGAATTTGTGATCATATTTTTTTATTATAATTAATCATAATAACGTTTTCATCTACGAACTACACTTAAATTGTTCAATAAATAATCATACTAAAATAATATTATAAATGCTAACGTTTAGATGGATGGATGTTTGTTAGAGTTTGTAGCCTAAACTGCTGAACGGATTTTGACGAAATTTGGTATAAATGTAGCGGATAGTCTGGAAGAACACATAGGCTACTTTATTTGTTTTTTTTTTTAATTCCACGCGGATGGAGTCGCAGGCAAAAGCTATTATGTTATAAGTTTTTATAGACTTTATCACATATTCTTTTTACGAAATTTATTTTATTCTGTTTTTATTAATTTTATCTAGCACCATATAGAATATCGTAGAGGTGACAGGTGATATGTGAAAGACGTGTAGGCGCCACGAGAGTTCTACGATGCACATTTCAAAGATTACGAGAATGTTTTTTACCGCTACAATTTACTGCTGTATTTAAAAATCAAAATCATTCAATCTGTTTTAGGGCTAAAAACGCAGCCTTTTTAATCAAATTGTCGTTTGGAACGGATCTGTAGCTGCAACGCATTGCTTTAAATTGGTCCCCTCAGTTACAAAATGAGCGCACAATTTGTGGGCTAAAGGGTTCAAACTATACGACCCTTAGGAGGCCACAAATTGTGGTGCCAAAGTATAAATGGATAAAGTTGTTTTTCAATTGTTACTTAACATTTATTGCAGTCCTATAAAGTACAGTCGAGGATATTAATTTCCTACCCTGATTTTATTTTACGCTAATTCGCTTTTCTTTGATTATCTCGTCAGCTTATAGCAACATAGGCGCTCATATTTAATGTAGTTAAAGTATTTATGCTATCTTCAGTGGTAAGGAAATTAGATTCCTTGACTCTACAAGGGAATTTAAATAGTTATTTATTTGTTCCCAAATGAAAATAATTTCGATATCAAATGTTTATAAAAGCTCTGTCGCTTTAAGCACAAAACATATTGAAACTGAAAAAACCCACAGTATGGCATACAAATATACAATTTTTTTACATTTGTTTGGTTATTTGTAAATGTGTTATTATATGAAATCCCTCTATTGTTCTGTGTACTGACGAGTTTTCTTGCAAACTCATACAAGTTTCCGACTATCTGCAAAGTCGTTTATCAGAATCCGTACAGAGTTAGTTCGATCCAGAAATTTGTGAACATTTTAAATCACAAAACATTTTGACAATATGCAATTTTACATTATTAACAAAATATATTCTTATCTCTTTTCTTCTTTATGAGAGTGATTGCAACAAGAATGTATACTCGCATTAACAATAAACTTCTAACTGGTTAATTAATCTTTACACAAATCAAATGGCCTTTAACGATTTTACAGTAAAACATCTGTAACAAACAAAAGAACTTAAATTAGTGTTTCTAATGCAAACAAGAACTGTAGTTAAAATTTATATCTCGTTCAGCGATAACCGTTTATATCGTGTAATGTGTAGATTAAACCGTATTTAACCAATTTCCCGATGAGGCGTTAGCGGGGCGGGTTCGCTGCGATGCCTCGCGTGCCGCACGTCATTCCTGGAACGTGAGCTTTAAGCTTTAAGTCCTTATAGCTTTATAACTAACGCTTAACACACCTTTCTATGATTATATATTACTATCGCACTTAGGGTTGTTTATATGGTTATTCACAGTCGCTTAGTTTAACTCTGCCACTCAGAGTTAAACTTTTATTGTGATAGACAAAATTATATTAATTTTTTTATTGAAAAGGGGAAAACGAGCAAACAACATGAATTAGACAAAATAGCGAAGTAAACTGTATCCATAAACTTCCACATTTACAGATGCTTTGTTGAACTCTAATCTACGGAGGAGAGAATAACAAGAAAGGGGATATCTCCTCTGCCAAATTTACTTATCCTTTCCATCATTCAGAAAAGGGTGACAAGGGAATAAAAATTAAGCACACTAAATTTACTCGTACTTTAAAAGTACAATATTTAGGTGTACTAACATAATTCACTCACATCACTTGAGGTCATTTAATCAGAATTATCACATTTTAACATATACCCTTAGGGTATTCGGTGTGAACAGCGCGGGGCCCGGGAGAAATCAAACATGCAGAAGTGCGCTGTTATATAAAACTGTTGTACACCACTAAACTGTTATATTCTGACAACTGGATGAGTTTCAACTTAAAATGTAATATATGTGAAATATTTGCCACCTTATATAGAAATAATTAAAATAAAGTGAAAAAAGAATTATTTGTTTCGTATTTATTATTTCCAGAGTACATAACAAAACTTTATATATCTATACTAATGTTATAAAGAAGAATTATTTGTATTTTTGTATGTATTGAAATAACTCAAAAACTACTGGACTGATTTAAAAAATTCTTTCCCCATTAAAAAGCTATGTTAGCAGTGAGTCATATAGGCTATGTTTTTTTATTACTTTTTAATTTCACGTCGTCAAAGTCGCGACCAACAGCAAGTAATTACATAGGATTAGACAAAGAGTATATAAACTTTTCAAAATCGAATTTTCCCAAGTATATTAAACTTTAGACATTTTAAAAATATTTTCAACGTTATTTGAGCGTAAGAACATAAACCTGAACTAGGGCACGCCTCCTCGTAAGTCTAAAACATTAAATTGATGCAGCCACTCTCTGGCCTATCAATTTAGACGAAATTAAATGGCCCCCAAACTTATAGCGTTATTACTTGGAAAATAGATTTAATCTCATACGATGCTTATAAGATTCACTATTATATTAAACATACCAGAATTTAGATTACGGAATATTACTATTAGAAATTATAAAGCCGGTTGGAAGCCTTTATTAAATATCAAAAACATTCGGCTACATATTCTATGTTACGATTTATATAATATAGTTGCTCGCGATTTCGTCCGCGTGAAATTAAAGTATAGCCTATGTTACTCACAGATAAATTGCCTTTCTAACAGTGAAAGAATTTTTAAAATCGCTTCAGTAGTTTTTGAGTTATTTCAATACACACAAAAATATATCTTTCCTCTTTATAATACTAGAATAGATGAATTTGTGTAAGTAAAAAGCGGCAGAAGGCTTTTTTTATTATACTATTTCATTAATCAAAATTATGTACGAATACATAATAATTACAATAGTAATATAAACTACTGCGAATCGGAATTCAAATTATTTTCCAATACTATACAGTGTGTAGTTTTAAAGTAAAATTGTGAGACGAGAAGTTTACAAAGAAAACTCATCAAGCACAGCTTTATAGGTCATTTGTTACAACTTTACTGCGCCGGCCCTTCGCTAGGAACTACGCAATAACACATGGATATGTCACTTAAAAATAATAAGGGGATTTATTACAAACACAAACTTAATAATTTGACAACGATTAAGTTGTATCTGACAACGAAAAAAAATTGGTTTATAAATAACTACCATTTAGAATTAAAAAAAAAAACATAGTAAGGAGCCTGTGTTCTTCAGGCTGTATATTACATCTGTGGCAAATTTCATCGAGAACCGTTAAGTTGTTTAGGCTACAAACTCTAACAAACATTCATTCATACAAGCAAACTTTCGCATTTATTAGTAAAAAGTACGATAGTATGCAGGGTGTTAGTAGAGGCAGTACAGTACACAAGAAAGTGTACTTCATTTATTTCGTAGTTCCTTGTCGGTGTGGACCGCAAATAAATCAAGTCTAGTTACACTAATTAGCTTCTGTGTCTAAGAGTCCTGTCTTTTACGAACACAATTTTCAAGTCTTGTTCGCTAAATACTGCAAATGGTGGAAAGATGTAATTTTCTTTTACGATTAACATCTCTGGCGAGACAAGGTCCAATTATAGGCTTAGAAAAGCTAGCTAGAAACTAACCTAACCTAACCTAACATCATTTATGAGGTTAGGTTATAACCTAACATCTAATATAAACAAAAAACCTATTAATTATGCCTTCCAGACTACTTACCTGTTCCCTTAAAATTGAAAACATATTTCTGTTAAAGAAATAATCTGATCAAAAATTAATTATCCAACTCAACTGAAATCATAGTTATGACGCGCGGTTATTAAATCCAGCTTCAGTTTTAATTAAAACAATCATTCATAAACGTCGATACGTCATGAAGGAGCAATTAACGCGTTATACAATTTGTCAACTAGGAAGCAGATGTATTTAACGCTTTTATCTGTACAATCTTATGTCTGGAGAAGGTAAATATCTTTGAAACAACAGAAAAAATAATACATTTATGTACAGGAATTTCCAGATTAAGAGCGTCGGTGGCCTAGTGGTTTAAGCACTTGACTTGTAATCTACAGGTCTTGGGTTCAAATCCCGACACCATGTACCAATGTGATTTTCGATTTTTCGAATTTTCATATGTACATAATTTACCCGACGTTCTTACGGTGAAGGAAAACATCGTGATGCAACCTGCACATATCGGAGAAGAAATTCAAAGATATGTGTGAAGTCAACCAACCCGCACTTGGCCAGCGTGGTTGACTATGGCCTAGTCACCCTAACTGTAGGGTAGGCTCCGAGCCCCTCGGTGGGGACGTATAGTGAGCTGGTGATGATGATGACAGGAATTTCTGCAATGAAAAACTCATTTATCAAAAAATGTTATTTAATTTAACCTTTATAATGTTTAAAAACCAAACAATTAGCTTCGATTGACGCGCAACAAACGCACCTAAATATAGGTCGTAGTGCAATTAAACTTTATCGAACGACATCAGAACTTCATCTCTACGATAACTTCTATCCTACACTATAATCAAACCAATCAATCTATACTAATATTATAAAGAGGAAAACTTTGTTTGATTGTAATGAATAGGCTTAAAAACTACTGACCCGAGTTTAAAAATTCTTTCACCATTAGCAAGGTAATTGATCTGTGAGTAACATATGCTATATTTTATAATTTCTTTTTAAATTTCACGCGGAAGAAGTCGCGGGCAAAAGCTTAATAAATAAAGAAGGTTTAACTAAGCTTATAAACTTAACTACCTCAACATATTTAGCTCCCAAATATATATGATTAAAATCACTTTGGATAAATAATTAAATGTAATAAATAGTAATAAATTAGATTCAGTAATATTTGCATAATTAATGATATTACTGCAACTAGAGTATGAACAACCGTATTCTGTTAACAATACACTTCGAGGAAAATTAAGAATTGAATAAAACGTCATTCATCAAATTCGACTCATTCATTTAGGCTACGGAAAACCATTAAAGAAATACATCAATATAGGGTGTTACTTTTCAGTAAAAAGGTTAAAAAAAAATTGTCTATAGTAATTGTAACAATTTTATTCCAATGTAATGAAAGACGAGATGAGCAGCTAGCTCTTGAAGTACACAGACGAATGTATTGTTCACGATTGTCAAATGAAATACATAAAAGGGAATGT
Organism: Papilio memnon; assembly: GCA_003118335.3. Taxonomy (NCBI): domain Eukaryota; kingdom Metazoa; phylum Arthropoda; class Insecta; order Lepidoptera; family Papilionidae; genus Papilio; species Papilio memnon. Next base: position 5,472,917 of record LD688931.1, on the reverse strand, counting down.
GATTGTAATCTTATCAATTTCAATTGAGATTCATTTATAAAACTCTTTTATTCCCTCCTACAGAATTGAAATCGTATTGTCTATTTGCAGTTTTATTTGAAAAATCTTTTATACTATAAAATTATACTTTAACTGTCTTGTCTTGTTAGAATTCGGACGAAATTATAAAACGAAAAATGTGATACATAATTTCACCAGACATTTTAAAATGACGTATTAAAAAGAAAACTAATCAAGTGTAAAATGAGATCGTTTCATAGTTTTAATTAAGAGCTTCAAGTTGTCCCCGGGGCTGGGGCTGGGGCTGGGGACGGGGATTGTGGCAGCGTTTCATTTTGAATGAGGGTCAACGAGCGCGCCCGCGGCGAACGACTAGTGCAGCAAAGAGTAACAAGTCGACAGAGTGGTCACTGAGCATAGAGTAGAAGCATAGATAGTTATGTCTGGTTTACATTATGACAATAGCGCCCAAATCGGCGCTCGCAGAAAGTAAACACTGTCGCCAGTAAGAGCATATAACCAACACCAAGCTTACGTCTGCCTAACTTTACTGGCCAAATGTAAACCAGGCCCACAAGTATACAACTTACATATCACTATTTTTACAAAAGAACAGCTGAAGGAATGTATGTTACAACAGTAAAAGTTGATATTCGATTTAATTTAGATTTTGTTATCAAAATTCGAAATGATTTCATAAGAAAATTGTTAAGAATAATAAATTAGATGAATCTGTTAAAGGAGACGTAACAAACAAATTTATTCATTACGTTCTGTCGAGAGATGTTAGCAGGAACAATCGCCAAGTTTAATCAAACTGTCGCCTACATTCACCTCAAGTATTCTGGTTTTTTTCTTATTTTCAATGTCTTTATACTTAACAAACAAGTTTATAATTAAACATCAACTTGTTAAGGTAAGTTTGAATTTTAGATTATACAGCAGTTTGCTGTCGGATAAGTGAATTGCTTCAGGGTAATTTTCTTATAATATCTACAAGTCGATGGCTTCTACGTAAACAATCGTAAGTCATAATGTTGCATTTTACAGCCTCTGTACGTTTTTAATTAACTTGATAAATAATAATTTCTGTGTGAATTTGAAAGTAATATGACAACTGTAGGTAGGTGGTCTACCTAATACTCATTTTTGATACGTTGTAATTAATCTTATCACTAACATTATTAAGTGTTGTTTTGCAAAATTTGCATTTCAAAGATAAGATAGTTTACATAGGAGCCATTTAAGTATTAAAATAACGTAAACTGTCTTGAACTTTCAAAAGCATATTCTATTAACTTTTAAATAGTTAACATTCTCATAAAAAAGTAAAAAAACAACGTCATTCACAATTTTATGGTCCAACAAATATCACGCGTGAATAGTTTCAATATGTTCTAATGCGATTTTAAACGCATACCGCAGCTGCGAATTATTATAGATATACTCGTTTCATGCACTTTAAAACGCGGGGTAAATGATCCAAAAACTATTCCATACAGATGTTAGCGAAGCAAGCACTATTCAAATTGCTATCTTAAATTCAGAACTAAATTGTTCGTATATGTAATTATTATCGACTCGACAAACGAAGACATCGTGATAGCATATATATATATATATATATATCTGAAATAAACATTCAAAGATGTATGAAGTCGCTCCGCAGTAGGCCATTGCGGTTGGCAATGTCCTAGTTAACCGTCACTTACGATAGACTCAAAGCTCGAGAGTGTGGACCTGAGATCTCTTAAAAAAGAGGCCTATATATAATTGTTTAGAATTGTCCTTTTGTAGCGACTACTTAATAATCATAGGATTGTTACAAACTTGATTAATGTGAAAGGAAATTATTTGTATAAAAGACATTGATATTCAGTACAAGGGAACATTTGGCGTTCTTCTTTTTATAAATTTCTTAAAACTCCAAACGTGATCGGAATGTTGATATTCTTTCAACATCAAAGCTATTCCTTTTAATAAAAAGATACAATCGAATTTTTAAAAGGAATAGAATAAATAGCTTAACTGGTTTAAGTAACCGCCGCTACTTTAACTGAAATAAAGAAAATGGTTCAAATACTCACAAATATTACTATTATTTTCTTCAATAAAATATTTCGATACGTTTATTTGTTCAAATATAAGAGAAACTAAGTAAGTTTACCAAAAAATCTATTTCAATAAGTTTAACAAATTGATGTTAACTGAACTAAAGTGTGTGATAATTATTTGATGGAAGTGAATTTACACGATCCCAGTCTAGACAGGACGATTAGTCGCTACATTATACTAGATTTAGTAAGAATCCTAGACAATAGTGTCCGTTCAATTTAATTCAAACGTATTCCCTAATGCTTTAAAATAAAATAAAGGATTTTGTTCAAATCTATTAAAATACGTACGATGAAATTTTTACTTAGTTGTTTATTTGTGAGAGCTTGTTATTAGTGTGTTTTTAAGATTTGCAAGAATTTTGGCAGGTTAACAACATTACATAATAATTAACTGCATCTGTGATTTTACTCGTCTTGTGAGGGATATGATACTAAAAGCTTTTTCATTAAATTGCAATTATCTTTTTGAACAAGGAAAAAACAAAATGTTAAAACTAATTCGAAAAGTGAAAAAGTATTAAGAAGGAAAATGTCTGCCTTTGGAAGCTTTTTGCATGATTAACAAACTTGAATTGTGTTTTATAATTAGTTGATTTATTGCAGTTCTCGATGGTTCCAGCTGTTATTTCAATTTTAGAATACCTACTTATTTAACCATTTTGTAACACTTTAAAGGCCTTTGGCAGCTCCTAGTTTTTCAATAAGTAAAGCTTGAAAAGAAAAAAGGATAATTGTACCTTGATCACGGTGATCACGTCTTTAAAAAATACAGAAAATCTTTACACTACAATGTCATATTTTGGAGATTTAAAAGATCTTGGATGTTATTCGCTTTACTGCCATCTACTGTCAAGTAGCTTAACTTTGAAATTACAATGTCATATTTTACAGATTCAAAAGATCTTGGATGTTATACGCTTTACTGCCATCTACTGGCAAGTAGCTTAACTTATGGACGGAAAAATTCACTCTGTTTTAAATGTGGTGGATAGATGGCAGTATTATTTATTTGCTGCATAACATCTCATTTAATAATTTTTTGCTACTTATTGTTTTAGAATATCATTTGAAAATTATTAAATGCTTTAATAAAAATAGGCTTCAATATAAATTACGATATAAATTGAAATCGGAAGAAATGGCAATATTACAATTAAGTTTTATACCATCTGTTGTTAGATAGCAGAAAGTCATTTTCGTTTAATTTCTATTCTTGTCGCTAGGTGGCACTATTCCTAACTTTACCCTTCTGAAAATATCGCCATCTAGCGTCAAAAAGTTAAAAATAATCGAATATTTTAAAGTTTAAAAAGCGTAACATAGGGGGCGCTTAATAAGATGTTGCTTTTGTCGTGAACTGTTGACGAATTACTATAATTTTTACACAAATCAAAACAGTCCTTCTACGGTACTTTCACACATTTTTAGTGAATTATCATAAATATTAAATTATTAATACTCATCGGGAAAGTTTAATTCAGCCTATTATATTTTAACATTATTTGTTTGTTTTTTTTTTTTTACTTAAACATTTAACCCGAAAATGAATGAAAGTTAAATTCTTTTTATTACAAACAGGTGATTGGACGTGGGTTTTATCAATGTAGATGATACCAATATTAGTTCCAGACAATATCCTCGAAGAGCAGACTTCCAATGATATAGGAAAGTAGTAAATTTCATGCTCCAACTAAAACTATTGCTTTCAAAATATGCACCTGAATAATGTATAAAATGCATTTGGTCGTAAAGTGAAGTTTACGACCGCGCCGTCTGCGAACGTCAAATTACACATGTTGACCTTTAGGTTTAGTGTCTTTTGATGGTATGAACATTTATACCAGAGATAGCGAACCAATTATTAAGAAAATTACGTCCTTTATCAAAACAATTCGGGCTTTTTATGATTTGACCACTCTTGAGGTTCTATTCCTAACAGCGTGACTGTTGCGAGAACGTAATCGAAACATCATAGATAAAACTATGAGAATGTTAGTATACTTTACATCCGGTAGGGGGCGCTGCACAACTCTAATATATTAATCGATGACAATATCGAACTGACAAATTTCCGTGATAAGACCTCTGATCACTAATAAGGCAACTTCGTAAATATTCCTGCAAACTATTTGATATTATTATTGAATAAAAATCGAAATAAAACGCAATAAGATAAGTTTACATTTTGTTTTTAAAACTCTAAAATATCCTGTCACCAGTATTTGAAGGAGTTTCGTTTAATATTAATTTTATTTGCCACTAGTGAATGCGGAGAATTGGAAAGTTTATGATCTGCCGGTTTATACAGACCTAATAAGTATAACATTTTCATATCTCAACAAAAATTTCACGATACAACACTTTTTATGCACTTTTTACAACTCTCACGAAACTTAGTCCATTCTCTCCGAGATATTTTTATATTTGCACTTATTTTGTTTGTTGGTTTATTAGAAATAATAAAGTTGTGTTTAAATATAATCCAAAACTTTAAAAAACAAGCCATTTTAAAAACTTACATAAAAATTTCGCAAACTTACCGCAATCATAAAGACAAAGGTTTTAAATTGAATAGAATTTTCTTAATTTCCAATGCGACAGAACCTGGATATTAGAATGAAAGCGAAAAATTTAGTGCTCCATAACTTTCACTTAAAGTTAAAAGATTCACTTACTTCGACTAAAGCTGTAAGAAATGTTATTTCACATTCGAAAAACTTTGACGTAGTCATTTTAATAATTAATTAATACTGCGGTAATGATTTTCAGTTATTCATTTAAGCCGTTTTACTTACAGAAATAATTGTTTGTGGTTTTAACTTAAATAATAATCTTTTGAAGTCGTGCTTGAACTGGAAGCAATTCCGAGTTACGTCTGATTAGTGTGCCGGAGGCCTAATTCCCTTTCCCTTCCCATCATTTTCTGGCAAAGGATGGGAAGTGAAAGTGGGTTTGACGGTGGAAGACACATAGGAATGGGAAATATTCTCTTTATTTGCGTCGTTTCCTTCGTCAATTAAGGGTAGGCCACTCTTCTGCAATTACGGATGTCCAAGGGCGGCGGTCGCTACGCGTTTTCGGTGAAGATGGCCCCTCGCTCATTTTTCACCTTATGACTAATACATAAAAAATGTATACGTTAATTTCAAAGACAATATCTTGTGCAACCAGCCTGGGATACTTGTAAAATCTCTGAAAATATGTAACTATTCAATTTAAAATAAGAGAATATCTTTCAATTCGGTACCGGTATAAAAATTTCATCTCAGCCGCAGTCGGAATAAGCAAAATACGTGTTATAGAGACAAAAGTTGTACGAACACGAGACTCGGCTATTATTTTTGAGCCTTTAGGAATATGTAACAAAACTCTGCGGACTGAATACAAAGTTGCCAGTACACGGATACTCTCCGCTATTGTGAAGAGAAACAATTGAATAGCCTGAGTACAAGATGTAACATTATATAAGCTATGGACAGTTTCCCACGTTTAACCATTAGTTAGTTTTTGGTTCGATAAATTCATGAAATGCGTTCCCGAACTATGTAACTTGAGTTTTACTCCGTTGAAACTTAGGTCATCTTAACACTAATTAGTCGCAATTTACGACAAAATAAGTGGAAACTTCAACCCAGGATTAAAAATTCTACCTAATCGATTATGTGTTATGAATTGCTGCTACCAGCTCACTATACGTCCCCACCGAGGGGCTCGGAGCCTACCCTAAGTTAGGGTGACTAGG
>LD688931.1:5434060-5466052 GCA_003118335.3 Papilio memnon | reverse complement strand
CAAAAATACAAAAATACAAAAATACAAAGTTTTCCTCTTTATAATATTAGTATAGATAGATATAGATATAGACTAGTATAGATATAGATTAACTTATAATTATCATCTGCTTAAATTCATGTTACAATTGATGTGCTAGACTTTAAGTCTTTTTGTCTCTTTCATTCTATGTACTGACATTGAAGAAATAAAATAAATATAAATTTTTACTTTTACTTTTTTATTTTTAAATCTCTTGTATAACATTCTTTACAAAACTTAAAGCTCTACGGTTACTTGAAAGGCTACGTAAGTTCCATTAAAGTTTAAATTAACGATACTAGTTCGTGTCTCTTTTATGTTAGAATTAAAAGCTCATTTTTTACTTAAGAGTTTAATATGTCAATAGATATCAGGATTATAAAAGTTCAATCAGATTTGAAACGACAACTTAGTAGATAACTATAGTAATTTTACTAAGGTTCGATTTTCAATGTTTTATCTATGAATTCAAGTTATCGGAAGCTGTTGCTCGCGCCTTCTCCCACGTGAAATTAAAAAGTAATACAAAATATAGCCTATGTTACTCATAGATAAATTACCTTTCTAATGGTGAGACAAATGAATGTAGAACGAATAGATTTGTAGCAAAAAGTCGATAATTTTTATTTTTGGATTTGTAATAACGGTTTTTTTTATTTTCTTTTCATATTTGAGTACAGTGGTTAATGTGTTATTTTTTCAGTTTTTCTGAGAGTAACATCAAGCAATATATAATAAGAATAGGAAAGAACAAATAAGATAAACTATCGTTTACAAATAGATAGTTGGATGGCTTCCAATATTTAAGGCTTCTTAGCCAGACTGAATAAATAATATTACGAGTTATCTAGGCGCCTATATTCCGTACACTAACCCTTTTGAAGATCATCTATACTAATATAATAAAGCGTAAACACACACTTCTTTGTTGCCTAAGATGTCGGCAATTACAGCGTATTTTGAATAATTCTTTTTTTAATAAAAAGCCCTACATTTACGTCACGCTTTAGGCTTTAGTTTCACGCCATTAAATTTAGGGGGTAAATATTTTGTTCTGGATAAAAACCCTAATGTGGGAAAGAGACCATAAGTTGCTGCCAACATCAAGGAAGCAAGATTGCCATGGATTGTCATCACGTCATGTCATTTTGACATTTGCAATTGATAATTTGACAAATGTAAACAATAAAATAAAGTTTTAATAATTCCACGCGGATGAAGCCGCACGGGAACAGCTAGTATTTCATAATATTAATACTTTTCAAGTAAGGAAATATATGGTTTAAGTAATCGAGTTCCCTAATTGATTCCTAGTATAAAATAGAATAGTAATTATTTTTTGTTCGTGGTTAGCAAGCTTTTGTTTTAGTGTTTTCATTTATCTGAGCAAATCTTTTAATTTTATTACTTTGAATTGCAATTAACTATTACATTGTTACAATTTGTGTTTGATTTCGTTCAACCTAAAATGTAGTTAAAGAATTAAATTACCTTACCGCTTAATATTTGATTTTATTAAGATAATGTTTTAACAAGTATGTTGATAATGTACTGATTTAATTTCAGTATAATATCGAAAGATATTTCACCGAAATGGGTAGGAAATAAACGTTTCCTACTGTAGTTTTAACTTACTATACTGTAGCTGTAATGTACTTAATATCCAAATTAAGTTTAAAGTTAATTTACGTAGTTTTTTATTATTTTTTTTAATGTACATAGTTAAACAGTTTTCTCATCAAGCGGCCGCAATTACTAAATGTCGCGAAAACTGCTGAGCGGGAATTTTTTAATTTAAAACTTTTCCGTTTGAAATTTAATCACCTAGCATGTAGCGAATGAATTTATATCGTTTGTTGTATGAAGTATGTAATTTAGTTTTAATAAAGAAACATTATAAACTACTAGCTTTCGCCCGCGACTCCATCCGCGTGGAATTAAAAAAACAAAAAAGCCTATGTGTTCTTCCAGACTATGCTCTACAACTACACCAAATTTCATTGAAATCCGTTCAGCCGTTTAGGCTACAAACTCTAACAAACATCCATCCATCCATCCATCTAAACTTTCGCATTTATAATATTAGTATGATGGTAAAGTTATATTTCTTTTATTTAACAGGGTTACGAATTTCTCTCATGTTTCAGTTTCTTGTTTATTTCTCTCAATTTTGTTTTTATAGATCTGTATTATTACGCCATTAAATAGATAATTTATATTTATTTTTAATGACATTAATGTAATCAATTTAGCGTATTGGCATACTGTATTTTTATTTAATAAAAAAGTTATTAATGTCTACCATAGAAATTCAAAAAAGGAACAAAAAAATGGTAAATTTTTCTATTCAGAAATATAAGTTTTTTTTGGTAATTTATTAATATTTAATTGAAATGTTCAAGTTTGTTTAGCCTTCGATATGTACAGACTGACTGGTGGCTGGGCGTCGAGCTTGCTTCCACTATAAACAGCACTTAACCTAAATTACACTGAAATACATATGTACTCCATTACCCTGATACTATATATACTAAATTTGATGAATTTGAATGTTATTCCTCAGAGGACTAACTTATAATGAAAAAAACCCATTTATTTCAGTATTACTTTCTTTATTAATTGTAAAGGTATTTAAATTACGCTAAAAATAATAAAAAAAGCATAAAAATAATTATTAATTACTTATTACTCATCGTTTTGTTTATTTTATAACTTAATTAGAATAAGTACAAGTATATTTCCTGTTACTTACGAGATAAGAATAGTAGTTTCTTGAAAAGTTCGTACTGTCCAAGTTGCTTGCCTTTTTCGCAAAGAAAATGAGAGGACGGGAAATAGAACGTGAATTTACGTGCATCAAAACTCTGACGAATGAAATATGAAGATGATGAAGCAATGAATTCTTTAAATAAAAACTTATAATAAATGCGAAAGTTTAGATGGATGTTTGTTAGAATTTGTAGCCTAAACTGCTGTATAGATCTCGATGAAAGTCATAAGAACACAGGCTACTTGCTTTTGTTTTAATTCCACGCTGGAGTCAGTTAAAAGGTACAAATATAGTAATACATTTCTATTTCTATACAATTCAATAAAATGTTAACCCTAGTTTAGATTGAAACCGCAATGATTGGTATCCATGCGGAGATGCGGCGCCTCTAGCCCGTTGCGGAAATTACATCTAAGAATGGATCTCACTGTTTGTGAACACATTCGTATTATTCGGTTTACTTGCTCTATTTTACACTAGCTGTTCCCGTGCGACTTCATCCGCATGAAATTATAATAAAAAAAGTTATTGTTAACATCTGTCAAATTCTCAATTGTAAATGTAAATATACCAATTACCTTACTATGGCAATCTTGCGTTTTTGATGTTGGCAGCAACTTATGGTCTCTTTCCCACATTAGGGTTTTCATCCAAAATGTTTACCCCCTACGTTTAATGGCGTAAAATATATAGCCTAAAGCGTGGCGTAAGTGTAGGGCTTTTTATTAAAAAAAAAAGATTTATTCAAAAATATGCTGTAATTGCTGACATCTTTGGCAACAAAGAAATGTGTGTTTACGCTTTATTATTAGTATAGATTTGAACTATATTTTTGATATTACAATAGCTGTCATGCCTATTCGTTTTTCAAGTCTGTTCTCATTCATCTTAACTTCCGCTTTCTGGTTCAAGAGACTACTGTAGAACAAAAATAAACTATTATTTTTATTATGTTTGCGTTATAGCATAACATAGGTGAACGTAAGTTTATAGTAATGGCTAAAGTTCCAGATTTGTTTGCAATCAAACCTTTGCCAAGCAATTCGCATAAAGTTTCACAGATTTATTCTTCCACACAAACTTTAGTTGTATGTAAATTTGATGACAAACAGTACAGTATGATGTAATGGCCCATTAAACTTGCCGACTAAATATATTTACTGAGTTGAAAAACTTTTGTAACATAGAATTTATTCAGATGTACTGATATAGTTAAATATAGAACTAACGATTTAGTTATTGTTTTTAATCCTAACAATGATTTTATTTAAAGCAGTTTTGTTGGAATGCTAACCGTAGTAACAGCATGTGCTAAACCTTTCGCGAAAAACTTCGCTTCTCTTTTATTCTCTACGAAAAATGCTATATCCAATATGTTTGTGTACTGGTGTTTCGCCAGTGGAAACTCATAAGAGAAAGTACAGAAAACCTACTTATACAAATTTCTAGTTATAGAGCCTAAGCCATTGTAGTGTTGCGCGGCGCAGAAATGTCGTGGTTCATTGGTTTTGGAGCTTACAGAGAGCGCACTTGACCTTATACTAATTATATTTGACGTCCATTAGTTATAAATTAAGTACCAGAGTATTTTATATTTATTTACGGAACATTTGGTAGATAATAAAAAAGTAGCCTATGTGTTCTTCCTGACTATGCTCTACATCTATGCCAAATTCATCGGGATCCGTTCAGCAGTTTAGGCTACAAACTCTAACCAACATCCATCCATCTAAAGTATCGCATTTATAATATTAGTAAGATATAGCCTATGTTATGTAGAGTTTTGTTACAAATTATAATAAGAGTTACCAGAGAGTAACTTAGGCTATTTTCTTATTTCACGCAGACAAAGTCACGAGCAACAGCTAGTAATTCATGTATTAAACATTGTCATGTTAAAAGCCAATTTATTCCATTGTCATTGCATTGTTTTATTTAGTTATAGTAACAAACGAGGCACGCTACAGTCGAGCAGGCCTGATATTTCATAAGAAGGAATTTATTTGCGTGCATTCTTCAAGGATTTATAGGTAAAGAGCAGTTAAAACTGAAAAAGTATTAACGCCACGCAATTACTTTCATGTTTCAATAGTGATTTCCCTTAAAAAAGATTATCAATACAGAGAAGCGTAAACAAGTTAAAAAGTATTTTAAAAGAAGTTATAGCTATAAAACTAATTAAAACCTAGCAATAAAAAATCTTAATATAAAAGTATTCAAAAGAACATAATAAGCAAAAAGCTACTTTGATAAAAAACTTATTTTAAAAGATAACGCTTTTGCTACTTTCGTTACTCTTTCTTAGACATTTAAATTCTTGAAATTCATAAATACTAACTAAATTCTTTAAAAATAATGTCATTTTATTAACCTAAAGCAAGGAAAAAGAATCGAAGAAGTCTTGCTAATTTTTAAAAAGGATTTTTTCTCAGAATTTAATTTACAGTCGACTACAAAGACATAGCGGCCTCACTGTGCGGTTAAAAGCTTTCATAGATTTATTAATATCTTTATTATAGAAATACTTCGTTCAGGCTTACACCCAGAAGCATATTTACTCTTTAGGATCTTGTGGATTCAAAACCAATGTGAATTAATGTAAAACATTCATCGTAATGCTGTAAAATATCCTATAAACGGTTGAAACGAAAATGGTAAAATACAAAATTGTTTTTTTCTTTATTTCACTGTAATTTTGCATGATTTTCTGTAAAAATGTTTAAAAAGAGCGCCTACCAACGACGTAAGTGGATAGGCGGGAATGTATTATGTAATCATATTTTAATAGTTTAGAAATAAAGAATCAAAAAAAATATTATTTGTATTTTACGCCTTGGCAATAAGCTGTACTCTAAGGTACACGTTTCATTGCTCGTCTAGTTTTAATAATTCAACACTACAGTTGTCGCCGCGCCGCGCCGCGCCGCCCGCTGCAAATTGCCAGCACTTCACACAAATAAAAGAAACATCACGTGTTTGTTCTAATTTAATACCTTTCTATATTGCTGTGTGAAACAAGTTAAACATGGACCTTACCATTTACATTGTGGGTATAAATATGTTTTCATATACAGTTTTTGGTTAATATACCTGTTCATATGAAGTCAACGCATTATGCGTGTATAGCAAGCGTAGTGTATACACGCATCTAAATTTATTAATATTTTGAAGCACGTTGTGCCGGTGCCGCTGTCAACTTTGAGCGCTCTTCAACGATATTGCGGCGCCGTGAGTTGTCGAAATATGCCGAAATACTTCACAACGACATGTTTTAGGATTTAATGACATCAAACTTCGGGGTGAACATTTTATGGTGTACATTCTAGCCTAAATCACCGTAACAACGATGTAGCTCGAAATATAAAACCGACTCGTATGAAAAAATAACGGCAGAATATTGGAATTAATCTTAAACGCTTTGTTTCGGAAATGCCACTTACAATGTGACAGACGTCATTTTAATGGAATATGGAGTTTAAGCTAAGCTAAGCTAATTTAAAATGCTGTCATAAAATTAATAAGTCGTTTTAGAAATCGGCTATAAATCATTTTGTTAAAGCGATACATGAAAGTTTATCTGTGATAAAATTTTGTAACAATAACTTGTCCAACAGTTTCCTTACACTTGATTTATAACATAGCTTAATGTATCAAGTTTATTCGGTCCGGTCAAGGGAATCTTGACGGAAGGGTAGAATACCTCAAGACGAATGGCCCCAGTAACTGAGCTGTCCCATTTCGTCTCGCTACGCACGTCCGAGGCCAGATGTAATCTCCATCGACGGTCATTGTTACCCTATTTGTTTGATTTGTGGCAGATATTTTAGAACTTTCTCCGGATTTTTGGGACCAAAGTCTTTTTCTCTCTTAAATATTTATAAATCCATTTGCTATTCTTTCGTGTTTCTTACTAAATCTTACTTATTAAAAGTACTTTTTGCAATAATCAACTGTTTATATCAATTTTTGAACATTTTTTTCATTCTTAAAGAGTTTTTATCAACGTTACTAATTTAATAGCTACTAATTATTAATCAATCTCTACTCTTCCATTGTTTCTGGGATTCCTACTACATATACACACTACTGTACTATTTCATTCCATCATCTGAAGAGTACACTGTAATTATCGATCGATGTATGTGACCTACTCATGTCAAAAGCCGTTTCATCTGAAAGCACTCGCAATTTGTCGTATCGTGTCGTGCCGTGTATCGTGTCGTATCGTGTCACCCGTGCGAGATATTCAGCGCAATTAAGCGATACGCTTTGTCAGAGATTGCCACGTTGTTAACGTCGTAATTACTCTAGCAATTAGTGAGTGTGTCGCCTCAATAATCTTATTTAGTTGGAAAGGCACGATGTCAAGTGAGCCTGGTATATCAAACACTTTAATAAACAATATTCCACAATACTTTCTTCACTGGTACTTAACAAGAGATCGCCAACGTGTGTCCAGCGCTGTATCAGCCAGTCGACTGCTTATAGATGATACAGGTTCAGTTCCATCCAAGGAATTGTGGTCTAGCTAGCTTAAACGCTTTAGTGCCTGCCGCGTGCCGTGGACAAATGGTTATTGAAACATTATTATGCTTGCAAAACTATCTTAACAATAAATAATAAAGTACTCATACTGAAAGCAGAGTGATAAATAATTGTGATGAAACATATAACCACGTTGACGAACATAATATCAATCAACGGCGTTAGAGTTAAACCATGCGTTTAACTAAAGCTATCTATAGTTTTTGGAGGTAATAAAGTAGGATATTTCAAATATTATTTCCATATCATTAGATCTCTTTATTTATATGAACGTGTTCGTCTAGGGATTGGTCTAATGGAGTTGTCTTGTACAATCTCGTCAATAAAATCTCGTAAACATAACCTTTTAAACGTAGCTTGAATTTTCTTATCCACGTTATCAATATTCAGATAATAATAACATTTGAATTAATCCAGTCATTCTTAGATCAACATTTTCATTATTAAATTTAATTTTCATTACAATTGTATTGTTTTTGTTCATATTTCTACGAACTTTCATTGTATTTTCATAATAGAAAATCTTCATTGTTTACTAAGAGTCTAGTTTTATTTGAGTTTCAATTTAAACTAATTGTTTATTATTCAGAAAACGTAATTCGATATTGACATACAAATTTTGAATAAAGGTTATTTAATGTTAACTTAATCTAGCCCAACTAATCCACGGCGTAGATTTCATTTATATCTATATTTTATTTTGTTATGGTAAATTATTTCCAAATGGATTAAAATAACCAAGCACGCGATCGCGATCGCGATTGTAAATTACTTCTCTCGAGAATTCTTTTTTATTAAAATTGATTGTAAAAGCAAGTAATAATAATATAGTTTATTTTAGCGTGTAAGATTTATTATGAAATCCTTTGAAATATATGAAATAGTTCGTACTGGTTTAAGTCTATAATGTTATGACTCAAATGTTTAATGTCTGTAATGAACCATTAACTATACACATAGACATTGTATTCAATTTAATATGTTGAGAGCACATCCACTATCGCATGTTATAAACGTCAATTAGATAAAAAATAATGTAATATTATAAATGCGAAAGTTTAGATGGATACTTAGCGGAACTCGACGAAATTTGGCTGAAATGTAGAACATAGTTCGGGAAGAACACATATGTTTTTTATTGTCTAGTTCATTAGAATCATCCATCCATATACATCCACGACATCCATCCACGTGTGATACGCTTATTTCCTGTCTTATTAGTTGAATAAAACAAAAGATAAAAATGTATTTTAATCACACTTTTAGTCGTAGTTAAATTCGACCATACTTATGAACTAGCTGTTCCCATGCGGCTTCATCCGCGTGAAATTATAAAAACTTTATTTTATTGTTTACATTTGCCAAATTATCAATTGCAAATGTCGAAATTAGATGACATGATGACAAACCATGGCAATCTTGTTTCCTTGATATTGGCAGCAACTTATGGTCTCTTTCCCACATTAGGGTTTTTATCCAAAATATTTACCCCTCAGTTTAATGGCGTGAAAATATATAGCCTAAAGCGTGACGTAAGTGTAGGGCTTTTTATTAAAAAAAGAATTATTCAAAAATATGCTGTAATTGCTGACATCTTAGACAACAAAGAAGTGAGTGTTTACGCTTTATTATATTAGTATAGATTAGAAGTAGGGTCACCTGAGAGTACAAAATTCTGGCCCAATCCGCTATGGGAGTGCCATAGACAAGAAACTGAACTGAACTGAACTGAGTACAAAATTGCCTCGTGTTCAGTAATTACTGATTATGTCCACGCCACTTAACGACATAAGTGTTGATGATGTAGAGAGAACTTGAAGCGTTAACTTTAACATTTTATGTTGAATTTCCGTGGAGTAATTACATACTAAACGCTTAGTGTAGCTTAGTAAACTAGCAAACCTTAGGACCGTAGACTAGATTTCCATCCCGAAAAAAAAGGACTATTGGCTATGTAACTTATTTACCTATTGTATACTCGTATACATTTTTTGTATGTAATAAGATTTCATTAGGTTTTATACAAAAACATGTTTTGTATTGTTCGTGTATTCGCGAAATTATATTCAAACTTCAACATAGAGTATTATTTCACTTTAAAAAGTCTTTGAAATTTACAAAAATATAGCTTTTATATATTAAATGTATTTAAAGATCAACAAAGAAAAGTAAAAGCAAATCGTAAAACCTTTGTCTTCGGTAGAAATGATTGAAAGATATAAATAAAAGGGATGAAATTCCTAGGCGACAGGTCAATTTTACAGCGAACTGAGAAACTGAAAAGATGAAAATTCAAGCAGAACTGTGAAAGAAAAGTGCAACATCATGAACAATGTTGATCTGATTCATAACTCATATGTAGTGAAACTGAATTTTAAATTGAAAATCACGTTTAATACTAATTTTATAAATGCGAAACTTTCGCACAGATGTAGATAATTTGGAAGTTTCCTATGTGTTCTTCCAGACTATTTAGCGAAATCTAATCAACATCCATCTATCCACCCATCCTATCTAAACTTTCTCGTCTATACTAATATAATAAAGCGTAAACACACACTTCTTTGTTGCCTAAGATGTCAGCAATTACAGCATATTTTTGAATCATTATTTTTTTAATAAAAAGCCCTACACTTACGTCAGGCTTTAGGCTATATATTTTCACGCTATTAAACTTAGGGGAAAATAAATTGGATAAAAATCCTAATGTGGGAAAGAGACTATAAGTTGCTGCCAACATCAAGGAAGCAAGATTGTCATTGTCAAAGACCTTAGTTGTCATTTATGCATTTGAATTTTGACATTTGACAAATGTAAACAATAAAATAAAGTTTTTATAATTACACGCGGATGAAGCCGCACAGGAACAGCTAGTTTATAATATGACAGCTAAACCAGGTTGAGGTAATAGTAACGTAGAGGTGGTATTCTACTGCCTAAAAACGTATTAACACTCTGTTTTATAAAAAAAACCTTATGTTTTGTACGGGAGTTCCGGAGTTAGTGTTCCTTAATTCTATATTTATCTAAATTGTTTGTATAATGCGAAAGTTTAGATGGATGGATGTTTGTTAGAGTTTGTAGGTTAGGCTGAACGGATTTCAATGAAATTTGGTATATATGGTATATGTGGTATATACGAGTACTCTGGAAGAACACATAGGCTACTCAGTTTTGTTTTTTATTTTACGCGGACGGAGTCGCGGGCGAAAGCTATTAAATAATATAAGCTTATCCCTTTATTTTCTTTTTAATTAAACCGTGCATAATCTTGCTTCTTTTATATTGTTCTATACATAAAAGATACAAAAGTAGTAAAATACACGAGCTGAAGAGCTATTTTACCTTTTTATAAACTGAATAGTCCTTTGTCATTCCGTTTTGTTACGAGAAGGGGAACGAGATGAGAAAATAATACATATACTTCGTTCTCGTACAATATTATTTCTTAATAAGGCCAATGTCAATAAGATACAGTTTATTGAATAGCTTTTCTTTTTGTTTTTTAAAATCTAATTTTCTTGAAGTATTTTCTTCTCCTTTTAGGTTATGTTTATTATACTTAATAATTACTAGCTATTTTCGAATACATTTTACACAAATTCACACCCCATGTAAACGTCGTCTACGATTGTTTTCAAAATATTTGTTTGTGAAAAACACCAAACAAAATCGGTTTACTGCGTGCATAATTTATACGCAACAATACCAGATAAAAACCAAATTAAATAATAATTACATTCATTGATCTGTATAAATGGATAGGTCTTACTTCGTTTTTATTTAAACGCGCCTGTTGTGTTTAAAGACAGTTAAATCTCTATTATTAGTTCAATTCCTTATCATCGCTACGCACCGTAATAATCAGCGCCAAAATGGCGTTATTCAAATTGTCACAAATACATCTTATAGCCTGTCCATTTACAGACGTCAGTGATTACGTTATGGTAAATGGGTCAAAAACAATTGCATATTTTCTACCACAAACAATGTTGAACAGAAACTGTACCAAGTTTCCAGCTTCAACAATGTAAAGTTACAGATTAAACTGTTCATTTCCAAGTTACAGACTGGAATATGAAACTTACAGGCAAACTTTAAACTATGTATCGATCAAGTAGAGCTTAAGTTACGGTCGGGTTTTATTCTCAGTAGTTCAAGACGAAACAACTGATACAATGTAATATACTATATGTCATTTCGTACTTCATTCATTTAATCTTACTAATATTATAAATTCGAATGTTTAAATGGATGGATTTTTGTTAGAGTTTATAGACTAAACTGCTGAACGGATCCCGATGAAGTTTGGCACAGACGTAGAATGTAGTCTTGAAAAACACATAGACTATTTGCTTTTGTTTTATTTTTAATTCTACGGACGGTGTTGCGGGCAAAAGCTAGTTAAATTTAATAAAGTTAAAAATGCATGACAAGTGATTGTTAATTTTTCAGAAGTAACTAGCTTGAATTATATTTTTTATAAGCTATTGGGAAATTCCTTCGACTGTTTGAGGTACGATATAAAAAAAAAACTAGCATTATTCAATTCTAAACATATTTTTAATAGACATCAATTTCACAACTCTAATAACGTACATAAATATTCATTACATGCACAAACAATCAGTTTCTTTGGCCTATTATTGCTATAAACAATGCAATTTCTTCAAAATATACAAATATACAACAGCTAAGAGCCTTACACGAATATTTACATTAATAACTTAAAATAGGAAAGCGTAAAAATAATCCCATCAATCCCAAGGCTTGAAACATAATTGTCAAAAAGTAAAAATAAAGTTTTTATCGAAGCTTTAATTACATAAATCACTCTATACATATCACAACCAGAAGAAGTAATCAAGTTACATATATAGTTTTATACAAGTATGTACAATTTATGCGAAGGATAGTTTTTAAACTACATAATAACATCAGCGAATTTTCAAACAAAAATAATTGTGTTACACATTTATTATACTAAAAGCCGAATATTGAAACGAAAATATTTCGTAAGCGTCACTTACAATCTCACAGAGGTCAACATTGTAATCGAATTTGGAGTTTAAGCGTGGACTTACATTTAAGGTCTTTTCAGTATTTAGTAGGGATTAAGCTAATTCGTTCTATATTCGATTATAATTTATTTACAGAGGCACAAGGAATTATAAATATATATATTTTTTATTTTAAGGGAAGTGTATCTACAGCTTCATTTACAAAATTTTTGATTTTTAATATTAATTAAGATTAATTATATATATCGTATATCGTTCTAAGTTATTCTAATTTTTAGTATCAAATCCGTTGTTAAGATCTTTTAAGTTTATTTACAATAATTATATTTTTTTAGATAAGGCAGCAAAATATCGACGCCAGAGATATTAAAAAAATATATAGAGTGAGCATAGACACTGCACTTGAGATATTTCCACAATCATTACTAACGCTATCTGTTAAGGGCCACTAAACCATATGTCAATATAATTAATTGTATTTAATTTAATTGTTTAGTGTCATTAAACAATATTTTATTTAATGAGAGTGTTTTTAACAAAAGATGGAGCTTATTATAATTAATATATAAATATAAATACAAACACACCTTGTGTCGTACTAAACTTGACCACTGATATATTACCTGTCCGAGAAATTACCAGTGAAAAAATGTTGTTCACTATGTCTATGACTAGACTATGCATTTCTTAAATGTCTGCAATACAAGAGGAGCTGCAGATGTGTTGCCAACCTTTGAGAAGGCAGTACGCTTACTTTATGAATTTCTATGCGAAACTCGTTTAAACATTTTGTTATATGTTTATTGGTTTGTACACGTTACAATAGGATCTATTGGGTAAACATTTAAGTATACACAAGATAAAAGTCTGTTTGCTATGTGCCGAAGTGAAGAATCTTTCGGAACGCCTTCCGGAACTCAGGGTTGAAGATGGTGTAGATGACAGGATTGAGGAATGAGTTGATGTAACCAAGCCACGTGGTGAAGATGAAGACGGTCACTCCTGGAGAATAGGAGAGACCAAACTTGGTGCAAAGAGCATCTAGAACTGAACACGTGAAGAACGGCGCCCAACAGAATAGGAACACACCTGTGAATAATATAAATACACAAATTAAACTTTAAAATAGACACAAATATAAGTGACCGAACATTTGCTAGAAGTACAGAAGAAGTACTTAATTTATATTAATATAATAAAGCCTAAACACTATTTAGTTATGTAGGATATCAGCAATCATAGTATAATATATTTCTGAATAATATTTATTTTAGGCTATATATTTTCACGCTATTAAACTTAAGGGGTAAATAAATTGCAAAAAATCTCCATGCGGGAAAGGGACAAAAACTACAAGCTGACAACTCCAAAAGCAAGGTTGTCATGGTAACAGTAATTGTTATTCAATGTCAAAGGCCTTTGTTGTCATTTGTGTATTTGAATTTTGACATATCCAATTGAAAATTTCACAAATGTAAACAATAAAATAAAGTTTTTATAGTTTAACGCGGATGAAACCACACAGGAACAGCTCGTATTAGTAGTAACAGATGAGAGAAGAATAGAAGTTGTTCGATAACAATCCAAAGAAAAGTAGTAAATTACCTAAAACGATCGCCAGAGTTTGTGTTGCTTTTTTTTCTTTTTTGGCAAAAGACTTGGCTCGTAATTTCCCCGCCCTGTTAGCGCGGAAGATAGTGAAGCGCGCTGCGGAAGCCGCACTCTTGAATCTTCTTCGAGGAGTGCTGATCATCGTACTATGGCTAAGACGACTTAACTTCTTTCTATACAAAATATAGACACAAAAAATAAGATAAAATACAATATCGCTTACTTAAAATTATGGTCCTTACTATGCTTTGAGATCAATAGAGAATATGCATTTATTTTTCTTATTTTAAAACAGTTCTACATGTAATTGAAAAGACATTAAAAAAACAACTGTTAAGCTAAAAATAATAAAATAAAATCACAATAAACGTGCGACTAAAACGCGGCCGAAGTGTGGCGGAGTGTTGTGACGTCGTCAAATAACAAAGTATTTGATTGGTTCTCAGAGTTATCAAAGGACAAAAAGTGATTAAATCAACCAATCACTTGCTTCGACCAATAACGTTGCGTTTTACAACTTGGCGAGGGAGTTTTAAAAAAGACACTTTTTAATGATTAAATTATAAACTAAATCATATAATATTATATTTAAAAAATCTTTATGGTAGTATGGATGTTTAAAAAGGTATGTTTTATAGTAATGAAACATATAAAAAAATCGTCCAAGTTAGATTTCTTGATTCAATTACTTACTTTAAATCAGGTTTCTTAGGCACCGAACTGTTTCCTTCTTTATGTGTCTGTGCTCTATTGCTCGGAGATGGGGGAGGAGTGTGTTCCTTCTCTCCATCTATATTCGATGTCACATAGCCGGAATCATTGTTCGTGTTTGGGTCCATCATTGGAATTGGTGATGCTAAATTTGCCATTATCCTAGAAACAGTATTGACATTCTAATGGTATAGATCTAAAAATTTAAAGCATAATAATAGTAAGGTAATGTGCATGGGAAAACTTTCTACTTTTAACCGACTTACCAAAAGTTCTCAATCCGTCTATTTTTTTGCATCAACTCCGTTGAGTTTCTAAAATCTCTTAAGTTTGTTTACAATTTTTTTTAAATTATGAGGATTATAAATTAACTATTTTCTTACTTACAGACCGGTCTCTTCCACAACAGCAGCGAGCATGAATCTCGTCGATCTCGTGTTAGCAAGCTCGTCAGCGAATACTCCCATCTCAGTTCGGTCAAAACTAGAAGAAAATGATCTAACCTCATTATTAAATTGAATAATTCTAATAAAGCTTATACGTTACTACAATTTCTTGATCATTACTGTGTTGTCTACTGTCATGGCGTCATGGCAGCAGGGTAGTCTTATCTGAGCCATCGAATGGAGCGGTCACAAGCATACAGTACCTATGGCGAGGAGAATGGGATTGCCCTGCTGGCATGACACCACGACAGTAGAAAACAGTGCTGCCATACACTAGAGTAACTATCTTTACTTCTGTACTTAATATAATAACACAAAAACACACAAACACACACTACTTCATGATGTAAGATGTCAGCAATCATAGCTTATTTTTGAATAATTCGTTCTTTAATAAAAACTTACGACATGCTTTAAGCTTTATATTTTCACGCTATTAAACTTAGAAGGTAAATAATTTGGAAAAAACCGTCATACAGGGACCAGGGACCATCAACATCGTTATCCAATGTCAAAGACCTTCGTTGTCATTTGTGCATTGGAATTTTGACACTTGCTAGTGAGAATTTGATGAAACCGCCCCGGAACAGCTCCTATGTAATAGAATTAAAACATTTTTAAGATCTTACTTTTCATCTTCTTCATCCTCATTGCTTCCTGAACCAGTATTAGTGGGTTTGTCATCCTGCACGCCGCTGTCGGTGCACCGCGGTACACCCTTAACATTGTGAACGACCACCGCAGCTGTCCCACTAGAAACTGTAGAACCTACTGCTGATGAAGTCTTCTTACCTATTCGTTGCTTCTTTGCTCTTTTTCGTATCGCCTAAAAATTTAATATATTGAATTCTTGGAAGTAACTAGGTAGAAATCACCTTGTAACAAAAGCACTTGGGAAATTAGTAAACCATTTATGTGGGGAGTATCTTAGCTTTGTGAAGAATATTGCGATCCACATCTTCCAAAAAAGTTTTTGATTCGTTTACACCCTGTATAAGATGATTGTGGAAATCACTTAGTTCTTGCGTAGTTAAGTAGATACTAGAGGACAATATAAACTTACCTTAAAAATATTGTAATAGAGGAACATCATGATAATGCAAGGTATGTAGAATGAGCCGAGGGATGAGTAGATAACGTAGTCGGTGTTGTTGAAGAGGCAGGCGTTAGGGCTGCGGTCGGGGGCGTCGTTCAGCCCGAGTACGACGGGCGCACCGATCGCGCCGGACACCAACCACGCGACCCCTATCATGAGCCAGACGCGCGCGCTGCTCTTGTGCTTCGCGTACTTGATAGGCTGGGTTACGGCGATATATCTAGAAATACAAGACAATGGTTTTGTTTTAAGGATGAAGGGCATTGGTGATCATGATTTAGGTTTAAGAATCAACTGATTGACTGATCATCTTAATGTCATATCTGAAGAAAACAGTTTATTACTTTTTATATTAATATTTAAGGGTTAAAAGTTATTATATTTGTTTGTAGTGTGAATGGAGAGTTACAAATGCAGTAGGTACTAATATGCAAATAATCTTGTATATTACCTGTCTACAGATATGGCGACTAAGTTGAAGATGCTGGAGGTGGAGCAGGTGACGTCCATCGCGATGTAGCTGTCACACACGAAGGCAGGCAAGCCCCAGGAACCATTAAACTAAAGTGTTATACCAGAATACAGATTCGAATTTTAAAAACAATTTGAATCAACTTTCTATAGTTTTAATAAACTTACCAAATAGTACACTCCGAATGGCATGACAACGACTGCCACTAAAAGGTCAGCAACAGCCAAGCTTACTATGAAGTAGTTAGTTGCCGTCTTCAAACTTCTCTCCCGCGCTACGCTCAGTATCACCAACACATTACCAAACAAAGTCAGCACCGGGAACACCAACAATGACAACGCCCACAGATTATATCCATGCACATCACTACACGTCACATTATCAGTACTAAAATTAGAAAAAGTCCCGTTCAACGTTCTTTCAATATTATAATAATCACTGGAATTAATATCGTTATCGAAAATCGATCGTAAGTTCGTTTCGTTTTCACTTCTTTCGATAAACGTTCGATTTACCGAGTCCGGATCTGGTGGTTTGAAAACGATCGTCGTTATCCTCGATACATTCTGGCATTTGTTTTGACAAAAGCTCAGTTTCGGGATATCCATCTTTGTTTCTTGTGTGTTAAGACTGGAAGTTGCGTCCATGGTTTTACATTATTTGTTTGGCCTGTGTAGTAACTGGAACGGATTTTCGATTTCTCCCGCCACAGTCATTACTGCGAACTCTGTAACAAGAAGTTTTAGAATGAGTTTACTAGATTTTGACTGGAATTGCTGCTGAAAGAAACCGAAATTATTGTTCTAAAATGGAACTAAATAACAATACAATGTTTTGTTAGTTGTTAGTTTGTTGTTCGAACTAAAGACACTAATAAATACAGGGTGGAATTGAGTACAACCAAAAAGCAGACTTGTTTAAGTAGTAAAATAAATTAATCAAACAGTCCAGTATAATGAACAAGAATGTTGTAGAAGACCTTTATTTACACTCGGATAATTACAATGTAATTTATCCATTATCCATTACATTTTAATCATAATTAAAGATAGAATTGTGTTTGTGCGCGGAACTCTAATTGGATTTCGTCTTAAGGATTCGGAAACAGCGAGGAAACGTTTTCTCCCATTTGGGCCCACCCCGGCTTAAATTCTGCTTTACTCAAATCAATAGAGTCCTCTCAAATGTTCTTCAGACTTAATTATTCATTCGATTTTCTTACGTTGTAAGACTCATTCATATTTTATTTTACTTCTTTCATATTTTTAATATTAGATATTTGACGTAGAGCTTAAGATATCTTAATATTCTATAACGTTTAAAAGTATATATAAACAAATTATTCACATAATTTTCTTGGTTCTTGTAAATAATTTATACTCTAAAGTCTTACTTCAATAACTAACGTTCACGACTTTATTTGTGCAATATAAAATTAGTCGTTACTACATATATTTCTTTAATATGGAACCAATGAATCTTTGTGTATTTTCATTCACAACACACTACAAAATAAACACATACACATTTCTTCTATTTTATTTCGTACACAAAACATATGTAATAAAAGCAGTGAGTGGTCAAATAGTATTAATTTATACCCTCCTGCTGCAGAAAGAAAATCATTCCCAAATGAAGCCAATTAATTAATGGACGACCTTTTCTATCCCCTTATTACTTATTAGTAATTGATGATTGCTCCGATATATAGATTGTTTTTACACGACACAGGAGGATGTTTTTTTGCAAACAAGTTTGCGATATTTTAACTGATTCATATTTTCCTCCGTTCCTTTTTTATTAAGTCCGGCATAATCTTTTCGCCATATAACAAACTCAACCACCAGTTTTTAATATTTTTTATCACAATCCTTTTATAACATTTTATTCGTCTTCCTTGCACTCTATTTTAAATTGAACACAACTACGTCACCAGGCAGAGGCAAGACAAGACGGAGTGTCTGTCGCCCCGCTGTCTGTACAATTGAACGACGTAGCTTCTTAATGGACCTTCGAATGCAGATTGCTACAGTCACGTACAAAAGTGCAAAAAAATAAAATTACCAAATAAGTATAAGAAAGTCATCTCGTTGAAAAAAAGACGTTTACTATTTTCAGAGAATTTATGTTTCAAATCTACAATTGACTAGATTTATGTTTAAGGGGAAATTTTGAAGTTTTTTTTTTAAATTTTCAACGACTGAAATTTATTAAGAGTATGGAGTTATTTAATTTTCTACATAATAACTTTTTAATGTATGTACATGTTAATGCAATACTTTAATCTAATAAAAACAACAAAAATATAAACTAAACATTTATGACCACGACTGTATACTTCAAGTAACAAACTGTGTGTGGTTTCGATCACTCATACGAACCTATATTCATTTTCGTGCGCATTTCAAATACGCTGTTTATATGCAACGATATGTGAAATGGGTAATTTTAAGAATAAAATATTACTCAAGTAATAGACTAAAGACGTTTTATTCTAATTTAAGTACCATTTATGATTCTAATTTAACTTTAAAGGAGTAATATCTAATTTAAAGTAATAAGACGTGTGACCTTTATTCAACGAAATCCTCTTATAGAAGATTCTTCAGATTTAATTTCGAAAGTACTCATTATTCGTATAAGGTCAAAAAGTTTTAATATTAACTTATTCATTAATTACTCGAGGTAAAGAAGTATTCTTGTTAGGTTTTTAATAAGATTTGAATTGTTTTAATTTGTGCTAATTAAAAGATATTTAATTTATAGGTCACGTGTCTAAAATTACACATATTTATGTGTCACTTTTTGAGTTTAATCTTTAGGTTTTTTTTTTATACAATGAGGTGGCAAACGAGCAAGCGGCCACCTGAATCCACCGAAATGGCGAAGCGACCGCTGCCGATAGACATCCACAATTGCAGATGCGTTGCCTACCCTAAATCGACGGAGGAGGAGACGCACATAAAAAGGATATTTCCCCTTCCTAAGCGTCTCCTCCACCGTCAAATCCACTTTCTCATCCAATCCCTTCCTTACAAGAAAAGGGTGGAACGGGAAAGGGACTAAAATTGGGCCTCCGGCACCACACTCATCAGACTGTACGCGGAATTGCTCCCGCTTCACGCCTGTCTTCTGTGTGGTCGTGGTATTGCATCGGACGAGTCGACCCATTAGTGCTAAGATGTTAAAGCGGACTCTACCACTGTTAAAAATCAATATAAGTAGATACGTTTACAAACAGATTTGAATTACAATAGTATAATATAAATATAATAGGATTCTGAAACGATTTTTAAACATATCGCTTCGGTAACGCTGCTTACAATGTGACAGACGTCAACATTTGGATTTTAAGCGTAGCCATTTAAGACGCACTTACGTATTTAAATGTCGTTTCAGTATTCGGCCGTAAATCGTGATAGAATAAAATAAAAAGAAAAAAAAAGTCAATATATTTAGAACGTGTAAACTTATTAATAGCGTTCCAAAACCTTTATTATCACGTATTCGTATATGCAAAACAATTTAATTTCCTAAATACACCAATATAATTTGCAACTCACCGACTATTTACTAATTATAAAGCATGTTACCTAGTAAATTAAACACGAAGAGAACAATTGATAGGAAATTCAATTCATTTCCATTTAAATGCAAACTAGTACTATTGATAAAATCTTCTTTATTTGCTGATAAATGACGTTTTTTTAAAACGTTCTTGAGTAGGCTTATTAAACCTACCATAAGCATTCTCATTTAAATAATTAAATTGAATTTTTACTAAGCCGGCTAAAGGCATTACTAATAAAATATTACATGCAAGAAATAAAAACAATATAAACTAAAAACGATATTAAATTAAATCCTAAAGTTCCAATAAAATAATAGTAAAACTGCACTTATTATTTTCCTAAAATAAAATCACTCACGTTTTTAATTATTCGTTTTTGAATTCACTATTTTTGAATTCACTATTTTGAAATTCACTATATTCACAAAAGGGCGCGAACGTGCGGATGACGTCACGCACGCGTGATGCGTCGCCCGTACCTCGCCGCCCTCGCCCCCTTGTTTACCCCCTGCGCCCGCGTCGCCTCGCGACTGCCCGGGACGTCAATTTTATGGCGCCGAAAACTGTTACTATGCGCCTGACTTCTATTGCGTTTGTTTGATAAAATCCATAATCTATTTGAATGTAATCTGTTACCTTCTACTTATATAATCTGTATGGTGCTGCTCTTGTATGATGGTACTATTTAATAAATATTGGTGCTTCTTAAGTCCGGATCGTTTGGATAATGTTAAAATGTCAACTAGTAGCATTTATAAAATCTTCTTTATTTCCTGATAAACACACACCATTTACAAAAATAGGTAAAACCGCATTTGTTAAATGAAAACGTTACATTTTCGCTTCACGTTTTGCACTCGCACTCTCATTCGCGCCTAAAATCCTCGTTGTTTTTTTTTAATTTCGTCTATGGCTTTCTTGACGGCCAGTACGATATTAGATATTCATCCACAATTTTTCTGCAACTTAAACAATTACCTATATATTAAAATTAACTACCTTATAAAACAAATCATCATTATTTAATTTTACTTTCAAATGAATGAAAATATACTCGTATTTACAACTGTTATCTACAATTCTATTGAATAATCTATAAAAGATAGTTTTATACTTATTTTCCACTAAAAGATTTTATTCCAAGAAAAACTTTTTAACGCTTT
Organism: Papilio memnon; assembly: GCA_003118335.3. Classification (NCBI taxonomy): domain Eukaryota; kingdom Metazoa; phylum Arthropoda; class Insecta; order Lepidoptera; family Papilionidae; genus Papilio; species Papilio memnon. The sequence goes on along the minus strand of LD688931.1, from coordinate 5,444,625 downwards.
TTCTAGATTAAGTTTGTTAAGAAAGTCTTTAACTTCGCTTCGATGTTCCTTCGTCTAGTTTATTACAAAAAATCATGAAACGCTGAAATGTTTAAAAAACTTGTTTCTTAACAGTTTCATTGGATCTTAACATTAACTATTTCTTATTAAAATCATTCCGTGTATATTTATATATACAACTAGCTGTTGCTCGGAACTACGTCCGCGTGAAATTAAAAATAATAAAAACATAGCTTGTGTTACTGATAACGTAGCTTTTTAACGGTGAAAGAATTTAAAACAAGATTTGTGAAATCTCTAAACACTTGCTTCGCCTTAAATAAAACTATACAAAGCCGCTCTTCCAAAGGCAGTATAAATGTGTTGTTTTCGTGAAGAAGAGCCGACTCCGCTTGTATTAAATTAATTCTATAGTGACAAAGGGGGAGTCCAAATAACGCGCAATGAATATCGATGTCTCCAAACGGAAGAACGGACTCTAAATTCATTTAACCTAATGTCGTCTCTACACGACGTAAGTGTATCGTTTCAAGTCGTTTTATTGCTTTATTTATTTTATCAAATGGTATTAATATCTAGATATAATAAAAATATTACTTCCTTTGGAAATAAACGCAGATATTTAACCAATGTTTGTTATACTTAATATCTGACTAACAGTCATTAAGAGCCACTTAGCGGTAGTTTACATTTATTGACAAGACCTGTCCAAAGCTTTTTTCTTTTTGTCGTTTTTTTTTAATATTTTTTGATTTAAAAAAATATCTAGTCACAACGAACTTAGGTGATACTCTAGAAGTATAAAACATAAAAACTTGAGCAATCTTAGGTAATCGCACGAATAACAAATTCATTTTACTTGACCTCTTTCGACACAATGATTTGGTCGGTAACAAGGGTCGAGTGGGGTTAGGCAACCATTTTCTAAATGTCTTCGAGCAGAAAATAAATTAAAGGTTAGCGGGGTGATATTAATAAATTTTAAAACAAAAAGGTCCCAATCTGTCAAATAAAATGCCTAATAAAAATAATAAACTGCGTTTGCGGATAACTTGAACTTAAGTATATACTTTTAAACTATTAAAAGTTTACGATAAAATGATCGAAGACCTTCTTTTCCCTGAAGACGTGATTTAAACTATAGGACACTTAACGACCTTTAACTCATAAAGAACCTATAAGAATCAAATAAACCTCCAACCGATAACACTTATACGATCCATCAAACTTTAACTTAAATCTAAGTAAGCACTTAAAACTTCTATAAATGTTCATTTACTGGAGTGAACCGTAGACAACTTTAATTTGTTACATAAAGATCGACTATCTTGTAGAGAAAAAACTGTTAAGAAAACGTCAATCAAAGAAAACTTTAAATTGTTATTACGTTCTCACTGTCGCACACTTGTTTAGAAACATTTCGTTATGACAACTTATTTACTGCGTTGGCCCAGCGAGCCAAAGTGGGTCTTGGCCTCCGACACGAGAGAGCGCCAGCGTCGTCTGTCCTGCGTCGTCGCTTGCCAGTCGATCGACTCTAGCTCGCGCAGGTCCAGCTCTACGGTGTCGTTATGACAAGGATGTTTGTATTTGTATATATGTTTTTACAATTAGAACGATTACTCTACACAACTTTAAATAACATAAGAGACATAAGACCCGAGGGTCTGATTCAAATTTCCTCACGTGCAGTCTATTTTGAGCTTAGCGCTTCTATCCCTTGACGCTAATATTTAAGATCACATGCTACCGTAATAAAAATCAACCATAAACATTATTTATATTTAAATTGTACTCAGTAAATGAAAGGGCAATTAGCATTAATGAGATAGCTGAATTACCAGAGGTACTGGTTCCTTTGATGTTTCGCGGCCTTTTGTTTATAATTTGATGTCAAAGAGTAAACGTGCCTTACTGTATGATCAGTTAATACATTCAAAAGACTTGTTAACTTTATACAAGCTAGAGATGAAATAAGTAATTAAAGTAATCAAAGTTAACGTAGATCTTTGATAAACATCTCAAGAAGTGATCACATAAGAGATACAAGACCAAATTTAATGAGGGTACATAAAGAGGACCTTAAAATTATATATCTGGTTAAATTATCGGTGTAATGTCCGTGTTTTATAGTAACTGAATTACCTAGAGTCTATTTATTATTAACTAGTTTTCGCCCGCGACTCTGTCCGCGTAGAATTAAAAAAAAACAAAATTGAGTGGCTATGTGCCCTTCCAGACTATGCTAAATTTCATCGAGATCCGTTCATCAGTTTAGGCTACAAACTCTAACAAAAATCCATCCATCTATCTAGATTACTAAGAGTAGACATTTAGCTTAGATTTGTCTATATAAATTCATCCTTGGAATTCACAGAGTATGAAGTGAATAGGCAGGTCACCTCAAAAATTAAATAATGTCTATCCATTATTCAGACAATCCTCACGTGACAAGCTGTGTCACGTATGACATTGAAACGCAATAATATTTATGTTTTCAAAAGAACACGTTTCATTTTTGTGTTAAATAAATTATTTTTATCAAGTACGTATGTATTTTAGAGTAGTTTTACTGCAAATTTTTGTTGGCTAATAAAACAAAAGATTATCATCAAGAGAACGAATTGAAAATAACCTACACTATCATCATCTTTCTATACGTCTCCACTGAGAGGTTTGGAGCCTACCCTAATTTAGACTTGACTAGACCATAATCAACCACGCTGGTTTACGACGTGTTTATTAACACAGGACTATACGAAATTAACCTCGCCCTTTACAGTACAAAGTACAGTTGGTTGTAGTGAAACAGATTTCTAATCCTTATATCGCCATGAGACCCATTAGTACTCCGTATTCATTCGGGTAAATACTGTCATTGTAAGATAATGCATTTATGTAGTGTACAAATATTAATACTGTAACACACCCAGTCCCTAGTGTTTGTTCTCCGCTGAAATATCACAACACACCGACTGTGTAAATTTAATATAATTTATATACAGAGGTAGAAATGAAGTAACTTTAAAAAAAAAACTTTGAAAAATATCCTACGCTATACATGTAGTCAAAAAATATGTTAATCGTAATCTATTGCTCTATTTGTGATTTTCCACAATATAACTACAAATAGAGCGTCGGTGGGTCAGTGGTTTAAGCACTTGACTTGTAATATACAGGTCTTGGGTTCGAATCTCGCCGCCATGTACTAATGTGATTTTTCGATTTTTCGAATTTTCATATGTGAAGTCAACCAACCCGCACTTGGCCAGCGTGGTTGACTATGGCCTAGTCACCCGAACTTAGAGTAGGTTGGTATAGAGTAGGAGCTGGTGATGAACTACAAATAGTCCGTCTTAAAACCTATTAAACCCCTTATTAAAATATCAATAGTCAAAGAATATGGAGGGGTACATCGGTAGAGGTAGACCTAGAAAGAGATGGATGGATTGGGTTGGGTGCAAGGTGACATGATCAAGAAGGGAGTGATGACTGAGATGACGGATGACAGAGTTACTTGGAGGACGAAAACCCGGTGCGCCGACCCAAGGGAGTAGGATAAGGTGGGGGAGATGATGATAATTAAATTATCAATAGTCGTGAAGTATTTTATCAAAAATTATTTCCTAATAGCATTGACTTATTCCATGGCAATGTCGGAAGCTTCGGAACTGATATCCATTATTCATCCCGAGTTCCGTTTAAGTCGAGACAAGTTACTGTCACCGCACCGGACAAACAAAGCGGGATAAATAAAACGAACTCGTTCAATTGTCCCACTACCTTCCCCTTCCCCTGGAGTCCCCTGGCTTCTTATTTGTCTTGCCACAACCGTGTTTATTGTCCGTAGATTTTTAGTCAACCGCTTTATTTGTCTTTTTTACATTTAATGGAACACGACAAATTCGTGTAACAACAGTCATGACAATTTGAGCTACGTATTTGCTACGCCGTAGCGGACCGAACAACTTATAATGTTGAGTTAAAACTTGCCAAATAACAATTTAAATATAGCTGGTATAATGTTATGACTCATAAATGACCAACCAATTTACTCAATAATCATAAGAACAATAACAACATTTCAAACAGAACTAGACAGTATGAGACTATGTGTCGCCCAGCAATATTTTATCCAAATTGCTTTGTTTTCCGGCACCTTGTTTCCCGGAATATCATAGGAGAACCCTTATAGAAAGTTATCTAATGTCTAAAGTTGCGTTTTACCAAATCACAGAACCACAAAAAATAAAAGAAACGCATTATGTTCTACGTTAATTTTATTTTTATCTTAAGTAAGTTAAGATTTTCTTAGCCCTAATAAAAGTAAAACTTAATAAGAGTCCAACAAGATACTAAATAGTAGCCTGCAATGTTGCATTTACGACCAGCGCTACAATGAATTTCGTTTCAGAGAACAAAAGCTGAAATTAAGTTAAAGCTTACAAAGTACATTTAATTGTTACAGACAAAATAATACATAATGAAAAATGTATTAATTTAAATGACATCCTATATGAAGCAATGTGCTATATACAGAGTGTCCCACATGACAAACCCAAGGGAAATATTTATTAGATCAGTGTAAAAACTATGAACTAATACTCGATAATTGGAGAAGTATCACAACTTTTAGGGTGTTACCAATAATGTTTTGCTTAGTTTCTTGTATGCCTAATACGTCCATTTATAAGCACTTCGCTCCATATTTGGTTAAATATCTCTATAAAAAGATCATTAAGTATATCTAGCCATTCAGTAGTCGATTATATTAAGGTCTGGACCGTGATACATAAAATCTAGTCCTTCGACTTTAATGTCGTCCGAAAGAATCACTATCGAGCATTTACCGTTGTTTACGAAGACTTGAGTTGTTATGAGATTTACGATATGACGTAATGCGATTTAACGTTGCCGATCCTTCAGAGATCAGTGTCGAAGGAAAGTAACAATGTAATATTGGTATCCTCTAAAGCGTATCTTTATGACGTTAATGTTTTAATTTCGAATAGTTTAAGAACAGCGTCATCTATTAGTAAAAATAACAAACAAAAATTTAAAATAAGAATTTTAGAGCGGGGCACAACTTTCATTACACTATCGTACAACTGTTGTGCGATTGTCGATTGTTTCGCAGCCAATTGAACTGTTTAGTTGCACAAGTAAATATCAAGTAGAGTGTGCACCTCCATATAAGCTCATAGTAATCAAAACGAGACTTAACAGTTTTGCGATAGTTTAGTCAAAGGTGTGCCTGCGCTCTAAAGGTGAAGATCTTTCATTTTTATTTTATTTTCTTACTCTCCAGCGCTAAATGGTATTACTTTGTATTAAGGTTTTGTTAAAGAATTTTAACTAAGAAAACTTGTCCATAAAAGTTATCAACAAACAATACAAATCCGTAAAAAGACCAACAGAGTATTTAATAGTTTAATTAACAATAAAAATAACTGTTGTGGTGTTAACCTTTTCGTGTAAATGGTATAAATGCGTGCGGCAGTCCTATTTCTTACCTGCAATTAGTTAATGTACGCATGTCAACTAATTTCTACTTTTGAAACACTATTTTAAACTAAAACAGCTATGAGCTTATTGTATAAGTTCTATTTATGCTTTAACATGATTTATTTAACATATAAAATAATTATTTTTATATTAAACAACGAGTTTAGTTTAGCTAAGAGTAAATGCGTTATGAATCTATTGTAGTAATAAGAGATTTATAGACAAAACGAAATAATACAAAAGCCAAACTCGTGTAATAAATAACTCCTCGACCGAATTCGAGCATTCATCTTCGTTCCAGAGGAATAAGTGTCATATAATTCACACTGGAAAGTTTGGAGTGTCGGTAGTTTTGGTAAAATTACGTCACATTGCACGAGATATCTCCTCACACAATGAACGGAGCAGTAACAAGGGTCAAAAGTCGCGTTGAGAAAACAATTTGCCAAGTTATTGTTTGCGATTGTCTCCTAGTTCCTTTACAAAGGAGGTTTTTTTCGCATTAGACATCAATGCGACTTGTTAGTTTTGCTTTAACGCAGTAGAATTATCAACTTCACGTCTTGTTGTAGTCATTATGAATAGGCAAAAGTTGAAGCGTTATAATTATTACCAACTAATATTTGCCCGCAAATTCTATGCAGGGTTAAAATTGTTATTCTAGACTCTGTTCTATGTCTGTGCTAAATTTCAAGAAGATGTGTCGAACCGTTACGGAGATCTCGAGTAAATATGAGAATCATATCCCTAAGTAACTGTACATTTCCGGCGTCATAGATTATGTGTTCTTTCAGAGGGTGTTCTACTCGTATATATACCACCGAGATCCGTTAAGCCTTTCTGATATGCAGTAGCAAACATCCTGTATACATTCGCATTTTTAATATTAATATGAAGTATGATATATTACTTTGTGCTAAGAGCGTGCGCACACCTGAAACTAAACTATCGCACAACTGTTTAGTCTCCCTTTGATTTCTGTGAGCTTATATGGAGGTGCGCACACTACTTTTAGTTGCGCAACTAAACAGTTGAATTGGCTAAACTAAACAATCGCACAACAGTTGTGCGATAGTTTAGTTTAAAGTGTGCGCCCGCTCTAAGAGTTAAAAAACGTTATTGCTCTATGTAAATAGTTGCAATTAAACAAATTATGCAAGTGCCAAAATTCTAGTACTCTTTATATGTCTTAAAAAAAATACTCCAGGCATATACAAGTCGGTAAAGTTCAAAAGCTTTTGGAATGTGTGCTGAGGTTTTTCATTGAAAAAAGATTGGATCACACTGTCGAGCTTTGTACCTTTTTTTCGTAAAACCGAACACAGGATAAAATCTGCACCCAGATAGACTATTTTTTTCGAGCAAAGATTTAAAAAATATAAAATATTTACTGCTTTTTACTTAATTAAAAATGAATTCTCTTTTCATAATATCAAAAATTCAACATTTACTTAAACAATATTTTTTTCTTATAAAATTTTCTGGCATATAATGTTGTTAAATGAAATATTAAAAAAAAATGACAGACGAAAGATTATTTCTACTAACCAAACCTAAATAAGCTAACTATACTGAAATGACATTTAAATCTGTAACTCTTAAATGATAAGGCCTCGCTTAAGCTTTTAGCGGCGCTTACGAAGCAAAGTATTTAAGGATCGTTTGAAAATTCGTCCCTAAGTAACATAACTTAAGTTTATCGTTCTATTATATTGATCTATGCCTAAAATGTAGAATGACGTCTAGTTATTTTTTCCTATTAGTCACATCAATTTTGAAATAGATTCATCAGATAATTCCTATGTACGACTAACATTCAATTTCCAACGAGCTCTCTAGAGAGTTAAATAACAAGCAATGAACGTTCTCGAATATCAAACGCACTCGTTGAAACTCAATCTGAGATATGAAAATATTTCCAGAGTACGTGAGCTGACGGCACGTACGCCGCGGAGTGCCTTGTTGTGTACCGATAGTGTTGCCATATGCACACTAAAATACTTTTCTAAAAACAAAGAGATTTAAAAATATATAGACGCGGCATAGTGAACAAATTTTTTTCACTGGTACTTTTTCTAAAAGGTCAGTTGTCACCTTTAGTACGCTACCTCGTATTTATGTATTGACGTTGACGTTTGTCGTGATAAGACATTTTACAAAACTATAACAAGCTCCATATTTTGTTATAAATTAAATTAATTATAATTTAAAAAAAAAAATATTTAATGACACCTACTAGCAATAATTTAAATACACAAACCAACTGTTTTCATATTTTTTATGTTAAAAATCGTTGCCATGGTAAATAATACGTACAGAAACATATTTCATCTTCCTTTTCCTCTCCTGTTTCAAGGACCGACTTTTGGCCACCTCTAAGCATTTATAAGCTGACACTAAAACAAGATAAGCCTTAACTACACTACTATAACTCTAATTGGACTTTTAAATTGTCTTAACTTAGACTTAGGTTTAACTTGAAGTAGGTTTAGTATTAAAGCTCCAAAAGCTTTTAGGTCCAAATCTACATTTATTACAGCAATAATTCACCAAATGAATAATTTGTTATTCAATTAGCCAAACATTTAGTACAAATGTAACAGGCAGTAAGAAACTAATAAATTTGAAAATAAAGTTAATTAAAGCACGCTTCAAAAGTTCCAATCAAATAAATTACAGAGAACGATCCACTATATTTGCTAACGGGCGGCGCACGGGTTTTTTGTTCCAGATAGAAAAACGTATAGTCATTACGAAATTTCAGTTCAGCTCTCGAAAACTAAAAATTTAATAGTTGACTGTTTTATATAGAAATGTAGTAAATTAGAAAAGCATTCATCTGGTATTTGGAAACGGCATTTACGTGCAGACGTAGGAAATATGTGAAAGCTAAAATAAAAACCAGACAAACGCTTAAAACTCTAAGAAAATGCTTTAAAAAGTAATTTTGTGTGCCATAATTTTGTATTTAACTTTTCCGTTCTCTGCTTATAATAACTCCCACAATGTTGTAGAAGTTGCTACCCCAGTGGTAGAGAAGGTAAGGAGTAAAAGGCTAGCATGGTATGGGCATTGTTATGAGGAGGGATGAATCGCATGTAGCAAGGAGAACGTTAGTTATGACTGTGGAGGTACCCCAGTAGAGGTAGACCTAGAAAGAGATGGATGGATTGCGTGAAAGGTGACATGATCAAAAAAGGAGTAATGACTGAGATGACGTATAGAGTTATGTGGAGGACAAAAACCTGTTGCGCTCTTACGGGAGTAGGATAAGGAGGAAGATGATGAATATTGAAATCGCTAAGTGAAACTTAAGTAAGAAAGTAATTTAAATCACAGTCACCTTCAAGTACGGCGCCGAGCGGCGACAATATTGTTTGATAATTACATAGTTTTCAGAATTAATTAACACAGTTTCTAATTTTACTTAGCTTCTCAATAATTAAATTTCCATTCCAGAAATTTCAATATCCGTAATATCTTTTTATAATATAATAGAACTAGTAACGCGTCCAGACTTCCTACAGTTTGTACTTGCTAATTAATAATTTTCTACTATTTAGCAACTAGCAGTCACTCGCTACTTCGTCCGCGTAAAAAAAAAACACAAACGTTAGTGGCCTATGTTCTACCAGACTATCCTCTACCAGTTGCCGAATTTTATGAAGATCCGTTTAAAAACAATTAAAACAATACAAAATAAAACTATATGTTTTCCATATGAAATATAAATTTGTGAGCCTATTACAGACTATTGTTCAATTTCCGATATCTTAAGTATCCAGTAAATCCTGACTAGGATGATGGAAGATATATCAATCACCAAGACAGGACATTACGTGTGAAAAAAACAAGCAGATTATGATCTGAAGTTTCTATTTAGTACTGCTAACTCAGCAAACTATAATACAATATTGATACTATCTATGTTACTAAAGAAATTAATCTTATCTTCAAACGAATTTCAGGTTAATTAGTTGCCTAATCTAATCCCTTTTGCGCGGAACATTATTAATTACTTTGACGTCAGACAATATAAATGGGATAAAGCCAATTACAGCGAGCCTTAAACCACCTACTGAATTTAATTCCTTTACACGATTGATGGTTCCACAGCTACGAGACAAATATTTATACCGAAACATTGCTTAATAATAAAAAACCTACCAATACTTTTATGTTATAAATCTATATCATTTACTTTATTTTAAGAGATACAGAGAAAGTTTATTGGAATACTAGCTTTCGCCCTCGACTCCGTCCGCGTGGAATTTAAAAAACCAAAAGCAAGTAGCCTATGTGTTCTTCCAGACTATACTCTACGTTTATGCCAAATTTCATTGAGATCCGTTTAGCCGTTTAGGCTACAAATTGTAACAAACATCCATCCATCCATCTAAACTTTTGCATTTATAATATTAGTAAGAAATAAGAAGTAAAATATATTTCGTATATAGAATTTTTGTCGATAAACATTCTTATCCCTGACACTTCACTACTAAACGGAGACACTAGAATACATTTCCTTCTGTTATAATAACCTCTAACTTACAACTTTACAAATACTTACGAGTAGATTTTGTCTGAGAATACGTTGACACTAAAATAAAATGTATTCCGCACTATGTTCTATATCTGTGCTTAATTTCATCGAGATTTGTTGCGCCGTTTTGAAGATGCACATTAACATCCAACCTTTTCATCATCATCACCAGCTCACTATACGTCCACACTGAGGGGCTCGGAGCCTATCCTAAGATAGGGTCACTAGGCCATAGTCCCATGGCCAACTGAGAGTTGGTTGACTTCACACATATATTTGAATTTCTTCGCCTATATGTGCAGGTTTCATCACGATGTTTTCCTTCACCGTAAGAAGCAAATTTTCGCATTAATATTAATATGATTTACATTTATTCTGAATAAACATTTACAATATGAGTAAATTACATGATCTTATTAACGAAAATTGTTTTACTAAAATAAAACAAGATTATACAAGCTAAACATTTACTCCTTCACTAGCAAAGGATCTTTAAACCAACACGAAGTTATCCATT